>BRDA01005957.1:29885-50449 GCA_036984385.1 Crenuchus spilurus | reverse complement strand
AACACGTGTATAACAAAACATGTGTAATTGCAATAATTTTCTAGGAGAAATACTTCATTTTCTGGAAAAAAATCAGGGGTGCCAACACTTTCGGCAATGACTGTAAATATACATATATATAAAACATTTTGTGCTGCTAAACACATTTGGCATATTACTAGCATTGACTTTTACTAGTGCATCTTAAAAAATTTTGTTGTTGAGAAAAATATTCATGGTTATTCACAATTTAATTCAAAATGTAATTAGCCTTATTTTTTTATTCACTACACATAAAGTGACATTTCAAGACTTTGGTTTTACGGTTGAGAAGTTTGGTTTATAGCTCATGAAACTTTTTCAAGATTTTTTGATGATGCACTAGTATAAGAACCTGCTCTAGAATAACTAGTTATTGACTGTAGCCTCTTGCCATAAACGTGCTTGTTTGCCATCCTCAAGCCCTTGATCAGTGGGTAGGTCCTGATCACCGGGCCAGTATTGTTTTGATATTTTTGAGTGCTGTTCTCACTCAAAAATATCAAATTAAGTCACTCAAAAATAAAACTGTGCCTGCTGCACAGTACCACACACATTTTATCAATACACCTACCATACCATTACCATGTCCGTGTTACTGATTATATGAAAATGGTACATCAGCAAACTAAGAACACAGGCTCTGTGGTCAAAAACGGACCAATGATGGAATAGGCTGCCTTAGAACACACACGAGCATCTGCATGACTAGCAATAGCGTAGAGTCTATAAGTGTTGCACTTACAGTGGATCTATAAGGTTGGTGGACCTCAAATAACATGAATGAAATGTAAGATTAAGTATACATGTATTTATTTTTTCTTACTAGCTTTGACTGAGAATGAAGATCTTCCCAATCTGGTGAACAGCCCCATCCTTTCCACCACCAGACCTCTTTTTGTGAACCTACCCAACGGTACCGAACACTACACTCTTAGCCATTATTTAATATTCTGGATCATATGTTTTGCTAAACAAAGGTCATGTTTGTCATTATACAGTAGTGCTTGAAAGTTTGTGAACCCTTTATACGTTTCTATATTTCTGCATAAATATGACCTAAAACATCATGAGATTTTCACACAAGTCCTACAAGTACATAAGGAGAACCCAATTAAACAAATGAGACAAAAATATACCTGGTAATGTATTTATTGAGGAAAATGATCCAATATGACACATTTGTGAGTGGCAAAAGTATGTGAACTTTTAGGATTAGCAGTTAATCTGAAGGTGAAATTAAGAGATTTTTCAATCAATGGGATGACAATCAGGTGTGAGTGGGCACTCTGTTTTATTTAAAGAACAGGGATCTGTTCACAGCACGTTTGTATCATGGCATGAACAAAAGAGATTTCTGAGGACCTCAGAAAAAGCTGTTTATGCTCATCAGGATGGCTTTTGAATTGTTTGTTGTTCAGGGGAGAAGAAGAGCTATGAGGACCAGCTGAAGCAAATGCTAAAAGACTTGGCCAAGGAGAAGGACAAAGGCCAGGAGAAAACCCTCCCTCACATGAAACAGGTATGATCCAATATCATGTTGTTTAACAACTTCAAGATTATCAACCAAGATAACTTCCAAAACATAGATAATTTTAGTGGTTTTATTGTAGTTACTGGTGCTAAAACGAGAACCAGTCCTGAAAAAAACATCTTATGTGAAAGGTTCCAGAGGCATCTGAATAATTGTGAGCAATGTCACATCTGGATTTTCCGCTGTTTCAACATAGTGTTCAATGTTGTAAGAGGTGACCATATTCTTTCTTCAACAGAGGGAGTTTGTCCAGTTTTGCAAGACGTTGTGCAGCATGTTCCACGGTGACAGAAGTGAGAATGAACTCTTCCAGGGCATTGCCATGGTCACCAGCCTTGTGCTGCAGATTGGGGAGGCCAGGCACAAGCGCAGTCCATCGGGGACAGAGCTGAAGGAAGAGCCAAGCCCAGAGCAAGCAGCCTCCACTTCAGGAAGCACGTCAGAGGAAGAAAGTGACTGGACTGTTAGTTTTGAACAGATTCTGGCCTCGTTGCTCACTGAGCAAGTATTGGTCAACTTCCTAGAGAGGCCTTTGGATCTAAGTGCAAAAATCTCTTCTGCAAAGGAGAAGCAATACCAGGAGCGTGCCGGCCTGCTGATGATTCAACACAGGACCAGATGAACAAGTGATACAAGTGTTGTTAAAGATGCTGGACTGAGTCATGGTTGTGATGCAGTAGGTTTTTTGGATTTCAGAGGATCTCCACTATACTAACAAGTAGAAGAATCGACGGACTGTAAGCTAAAGCAAGTTTAAGCTCAGTTTAAAAGGGGTGAAACGTGCATTCTTGGAGAATCTTTTACTGGATGTTTGTAGTCCACTGATTAATGGGTCTGCATCAAGTGATGCTTTACAGACCACTGAGGGGAGCTGGGCTTCCTTTAAATACTAAAGAATACATTTCAATTATAGTCCCAGTACCATCGCTTTTATCTTACTGGGTCTAAGATAAACTATACAGATTTAAGAGTTTGCCTATGGAAGTGATGTGACTATGTATAAATTATGTTTGGCCTTTAGCACTGCAGGCAAAATGAAGAAAATTCAGTAGTTATTTAACTTGAATGAAGCAAGACCACACATCTAAGCAACAAAGAGCAGAAACGTGGGCATGCTGCCTCAAGAGGTCAGTTTTATACCAACAACAGTAGGTCATTCTTTTAAGGACATCATAAATGCTGTGAATACAAAACTCAAAAGGATAGTGCCTTAATAATTGGTTTCTACCATTACACTAAGTTGTAGGCACTGCTTGCTGTACACATAGTAGTAAATCAGTTTCTTTTACTGTGATACTTAACTTGTATGGACACATTTAGGCAAGGTTGAGTGACGACCTGCATTAACACCAAAGTCTATTGAGTGTTAAATTGCATTAAGAGCAATCAGTTCAATACTTTCATATTTAAGATTACAATTAACATTACAATGATGTAATGACGATCATCATGGAGCCATGTCAGACAAGTGATCTCATTTCTCAGCGACTTATCTAAATGTCTTGTCTGCACCTTTTAAGAAAATGTGCCTTTAATACTTTATTTTACAGCCAGTTGAATTTCTGGCTCATTGATGCAGATTAATGTACTTTTTTTTAAAAATCGTTTTTACACACAATAAAAGCCACAGAAATACAATGTTGTATATGCATGAGATTGAAATGTGAATGAGAAATCACAAATTGGCTTATCCTGAAGGTGATTAACAACCACTAGACGTACGTAAAACATGTTAATACAACGTTAGAAATTAAAGTTGTCCATTAGCCTCAACTGAAACTGAACTGACATTATGCACTTCTTTTGCTACTTGTGGACGTTGGCTAGATTTTATATTTTCATCTAATGTGAACATGAAACATCTCATTCTACCATCTGCTTTCTGAAGGAGACAAGAAAAAGACAAGAGAAAATTCTTTGAAATTTATTACATCATCCATAAAGAAATCAATTTTCATCCACATTGACGGTCTGGAGACCTGCAAAGAGAGAATAAGAGATTAGAAATGTTAAACTACAAATAGTACTAGTCTTCCCTGACCTGCACAAAAACAATATGGAATAGTAGAGCAGCATATGGCTCCAGACGACCATACCATGTTCACCTTATCTTGAGCCATACTGGATACGAGCATATAAATAATCAGATACTACACAATGCTGCATTTGGCAGCCCACAACAACCCTTAAGAGCTGAAATGGCGAGATTGATGCGGAAAACAGAACGACGTGCACTCTAAGTGAAACATGAATGTTAAGCTGTGTTCATGTAATGCTGTATCAACATCAACAAAATTACATAATACAATGTCTGCTACTGTGGAAATAAGGTACTCAATACTACAAATTAGGGCTGGCACAATCATGGCATTTTAGCCGATGGTCCCAATTGCAATGAACAGGCCTAAAGCGGCCAAATTAACTTAAGTGCTCAGTGGTCTGTCAATAATATTGCTCTAAATTGACAACAAAGCACATCTCAACCATTATGCACCACTGCTTTTCAAAGGTTTCAGTGGTTAGAATGCTCGTTTTCCTAAGACCAATAATGATTAAATTAATTCTGCTCCCTTATTTGCATTAATTTAATTGAGCATAACTGGTGGAAATTGACATTCTGTTTATTGCAAAATCATATGACTGCAGAACACAGCAATTTCAGGCAATTGTAAAATTTGTGACACCCTTTTGCTACAGCGTGGCAGTTCTGAACAGCTAATCAGAGACAGTTAAGAAAGCAGGTACATCACTTCACACTTGCTGAGCTCAGAATACAGCACAGCCAGCCTGACAAGCAAATTTATAATGAGCATTTAAACAGGTTTCCAACCACTCTACTTGTGCAAAACACATTACTGGTTTTTGACTGAGCTGGACTCATTCCTTTTATTCCTTTAAATGTGTTCAGTGGGGTGTCTTATGAATAAAGTATAAGCAAGCAGAAGCTGCACAATATTCTACTTAGAAAAACAAATAAATCACTGGAGTTCAATAGCTTATTGTGTTGAATGAACTAACAAATTAATCAGACAAATTAAATAACATTAAATGTTATTAGTCCATCAGCCAAAACGATATAAAGCAAACCTAATTAAATGAAGCTTTGTACACCAAACATGTCTGAGCTGACAGACTGCATTTAGAGTAAGTGGGATTATGAACCACTCTGCTTAATTTGTTAATTTATACTATTTAAGTAGCCCTTTCTATTGCTTGTGCACCAAACATGCTGCATACCACTTTAGATTAAAAATAATCTGCCATGAACATGCATGTCAAATGATCAGTATTAGTAAAGCATGGATATCCAAGACATAGTAAGGTAACGCTACACAAAAGAAGCTAAATGTTGCCAGAAATTCCACAGCGGCTGAACGTAGTGGAAGTTTCCAAATATGCAAAATGATACTTCCAGAACAGACATGGAACCTTCTTTAAGGATTAATGTGACCTAAGGATTAGGGTCAACACCAAACCGTTCTTGCAGCATATCTGAAACTCACCTTTATATGTGGTGACCGGAACGTATGTGACAAGGGTGTACAGCTTGTTGGGAGAATCTTCATCTTCATTACGCTTCCTGGAAAGGCGCACACGCATGCGGTATGGAACGTTCCTGCAAAGATATAAACATATAAGCCATACAACTAATGCCTTTCACACCATTATACACATCTTTTTCCTTCCTCAGGTGAGGAAGTATACATCCACCATATTTACATGCAAAACAGTGGTTTATCATTAGTCTAACCAAGACCGATTTTAATTAAATTATTAGATGTATTATCTCAGCCAAATACGCTGTCCTTAAAACATATGGTCCAGGAAGATAACAGCTGTACTTTAACAAATTTTGGTATCTTATCATCCTGCAATCTAAATAAATACCTTGTTTTAACTTGCATTCTTTTTGTCCTGCACTTAAGCATTTAATTAAAAAAAATTCTTTAAACCATCTCATGACTGGATTCTTACTGTACACTGGCAGAAAAACAACCAATGTCAAAACTGGGCAGGGGTTCAGTTAAAATTGACTATTTTATACTAAGAATTTTTACGGACTATAAAAATTAGGTTTTGATAGCCCATTGTGTGCAGGTAAATGAAAATGTTACCTGACTCCTTTGGCCCACACTGCCTTGTTCAGACGGGTATCAATGCGGACGTCAGGTGTGCCCATCTCCTTCACGGCAAACTTTCGGATCTCCTTAATAGCACGAGGAGCCCTTTTCTTGAAAGAGCTGTTGTAAATGAAAGAGCAAATGATGGATTACAACAAGCTTAAAGCAAAGCAGTCATTTTATACTTGAAAATCAGTGTTATTTCATTTTGGCACAGAATATGATTGTACGCAAAAGTACTGAAATCCAAACAAGCCCATCTACCCAATTTAAGCTATCAGCTTCAAGGTAAAAAGTGGATCAGACACTCACATGCCATGGATGCGTTTGTGGACGTTGATGGTGTACTCCCTGGTCACTACCTCGTTAATGGCAGAGCGCCCCTTCTTTTTCTCGCCTCCTTTCTTAAGTGGTGCCATCTGCAAAAACAGCATACAGTTAAATGATATGTATGTCCAGACATTATTTGATCAGTCACCTTGTCTACTGAACTCGTGCTTATCCCTATCAACTTTAGTATAAACTGTTTACAAGTTTCCACCAAGTCTGCTCCTTCAGTTTTGCTCTGGAGCTACCAAGCCTGACACATGTAAAGATTTTTGGTGATAGAATAAATTTTCACATGACATTAAAATTAAATGCAGAACTAGAGGTCAAACAGTGGATAGCAGACTTGTCCAAATCGTTGAAACTATGACTTTTTTAAGCCAGGCTCCCAAACACTGAAATTAACTTCCAAATGGCTGTCTTTAAGCACCGATTAAAGCCAAATAATTTTTAAACCAGCATAAATGTATTCAAATCAGGCATTTATTCAAATATTACAGTTTTGCACTTGAACTGGATCTGTACGGTCTCAGCATATGATCTGATCACATTCTAGCTTAAGGGTACCCAAATTCAACTTATCTGTACCAGCAAAGGACAGCTAGTTTCAAAGAGCAGGCAACAAAGCACTAGCTAGCCATAAGACTGTATGCCAAGTGATCAGATAATCAAATTTATTGGCCAAGTATGCCGACATGCAAAGAATTTAGTTCCAGGCACTGGTTTCTAGTTACATGTGTATATAGATTACGCATGCATATATAGTTGATAAGACAATAAGAGTATGAGTAATATACAATACAATGAAATAGTACAGAAATAAACATACGAATCGAAAAGGGGCAGGCCATATACATAGTTATACAATAGCAGTAGTGGACATGTATGTGAATGATATAGCGTACACTCCTAAGGATGGTTGTAATATAAGACGAAACTCAAGAGTAGCTATACCCTAGCAGATTGCATTGGCTTATTCATGTATTTATATTAACGACAAATAACTAACCTGCACTGTCCCATTATATGTCCAAAACTGCACGATACAAAGCCTTATACATCGTAGTAGTGTACATGTGTACAGCAGTGTAAAATGTCAAGTAGGTATGACCCGGCTAACGACGCTGGTGCTCCTCGATTAGCGCATTATTTCTGATGTAAATAGAACTACACTTCCCTGTCTAAATACTTTGTAATAAACGTGATATACTCAGTTTAACCGGAACACTTCTACCCGTTCACAACCTGCACCCAAACTTCTGTCGCTTGTACAAAACTCCATGTTTTCAACATTATTAGCAGAAGGCTAATCAGCTACATAGCTAGCAGTCAGATTGGCATTAAATCGTAATTTCATCAAACCAAAACAGTCCAAAACTAAGCGCATTGACACTTTACTATAACTAAAACTCATATGTACAGCAAAAATGCTATATTTGATTTTTAAACTGCCAGGATTGTAACGGATTATTGAAAGAGATTCGCAAGAGAACACTCACTGTGCAGGGCCAGACACGAAAAGGAAGAAGAACGGAACTCTGGGTAATACATGCGGTACATCCGGGTCATTACAACGTGCCAGTTGTGTCCTTTATTAACTTAATTATCACATTTATTTTGGTCTTCAAAACCTATGTAACATATTCATCTCAATATATGTATATTTAACTTGTGCGTCAACGTAAAATGAGTATAATTAAAGTAATTTGTTCTCGATAACATATTCAGGACTACAACTCCCATGATGCACTGCGTCACAATGTCGACCGTTCAACCGTCTTTTTGGTTTTGAAGTGGAGAAGCCTGTTTTTGCTTTTGTAAACACATTTACACGCTTTTTTTGCAGCTATTTGTGTCTTTTATTAGTTTACTTGTGTTGGTGGTTCAGAAATGATGCGGTGAGTCGTCGCCCGTGTCTCTGCTCTCAATGAAACTCGAGCCAGAGGTAAATAATGTTAAACACTAGCGTTAGCATCAAAGGTTCAGCATTTATTTACACCCAGCAGTAAGAGCTTATAACTAACTCTTTATTACTATATTTGCTTTTACGTCTCAGTGACGTCCATATCCTCGTGAATTTGAGTTTAAAGGTACATCACTGACTGTAGGCTAATGTTTGTGATGTAGCTTCAGAAGAATACGTTTAAACATTATTTAATGATAATTAAGTTAGCTAGTGCGCGTTGTGTTTCTCTCTATGAACACATGATATCCAATAAAAGGAGCACTTTCTGTTTGCCCTCCAGGGAAGCCCATTTCTGCCTTTTGGCGTAAGTCATAATAATGGGATGCAGTCTTGATAATGAGTACCAAGCCTTGTGACTTTGTTTTTCATTTTTATGACTTTGTATCTCATTATTACTTATGACTTTGTATCTCATTATTATTACATTAATAATTAACAATAACTGTGACTTTTTGTGTCTCAATTATGACTTAATTTCAAAGAAGAGGGTTCATTGCGTTTTAGGAAATAATGGAAAGTTTAATAGACTATCGCTATTGTACTTGTTATATAGGACAGTGACTCAATATGAACAGCAGTTTAGTGAAGTGGCTTGAGCTCTAAAAAACTTTGGATGTTAAGCCTAATCTTCTGTACACAAACATCATAAGCTTTACATGTGCCAGATATATTACTATTCTGTGTCTAACTAAAAATGTTTGATTGCTGATAGTTGTCATTAAATTGCACAATTTTTTTTAATCAGTGATCATATATTTGCCAGAGAGAAAGTATGACGCTGGCACCAAAAGAGCTTTCCAACCTTCTGGGCATCATCTCAGAGGAGGCCTGTAGCAACACCTTTGAGAGCCTCTCTAATGCATTCCATCACTGCTTCGGTAAGGCAGAGCATTTCCGGGTCGGGTCTGTCCTAGTCATGCTACTCCAGCAGCCGGATCTGCTGCCAAGCTCCCCTCAGCGCCTCACAGCCTTGTACCTGCTCTGGGAGATGTACCGCACTGAGCCACTGGCTGCCAACCCTTTTGCGGCTGTCTTTGCACACCTACTGAATCCTTCAGCCTCAGGGGAGGAGCAGGAGAAGCCACTGTCAGGTATTAACTAAATATCAGTTCTAATGTTGATCTGTTGATTATATTTTTTTTAGGAATTTATACATGTTACAGAGTGAAAGGTGCTACTTGTGCTAAAAAAAATCTTTGCTGCCACAATTATGTGTCCAGATGTTTGTTGTGTCACTCTTAGTTTACACAGATTTGCAAATGAACACACAAGCTTCTTTAGTCCCTTTAGAGAAGTGTTGCCAATAGAACAAGACTCTCTGGAACAAATAACTGTGAACCAGTTGGCACAATACCTAACACCCTAACACCAGGCATGGATTATAGAGGCATATAAAGCCACCCAGTATTGTGCTGTTTAATTGTGTTCACTGGCATGGAGGTGTTCTATCCAGTACTTTTTGCAGGAGATGGGGAGTTGGGGATGAGGTGGAGTAATGATCATCCAATATTCTGACCTATACTCATGAATGAATGAATGAATGTTACACTTATATAGTGACTTAGATACCCAAGGACGCTTTACAATCAACACAGTCCATTTACACACACTCAACCACACACTCTTGTCACTGAATGTAATCAGATCCTCACAGCAGTGCTCCAAAATCTAGAAGAAAGCCTGATCTGGACAGTAGAGACAGTTTCTTCAATACAAGCTATAAAAAATGTCTTATATTTTTGATTTAGAAATAAACAATGGGTGAGCAGGTGTCACAACGCTTTTGTCCATGTTGTCTATATTGTTCAGAGGTGCAGTACAGCATAATTATTTATTTAAACATAAATTTGAATTACACAGATGGAAAAAAAAAATTATTAAATATAATTACAGTTTTTTCTCGCAGACCTAGCCACAACTCCATGTGTACAGGACTATGTTGAAGCTTGTTGTTAACTGGCATGGGCAAAAATGACAAATATAGTGATCAGCTTAGGACTTTGATGGACTGTGAATTTAAATAGAAATGTAAACTTTAATTTGCAAAATGATTCACTCATAACGTGTGTAATGACATATATTGTAGTTAACATTTGAAACGTGAAGAAATGTTTAATCTCTGCACACAAAGCAGAACCATAGTATGTCATGGCAACCTCTAACATTTTACCTTGCCTTTTTATTGTGATATACTATACAGTGCATCCATTTGGTATGGAGAATAATAGGAATCACGAATCAGGTGTTTAATGTGTGTATATATATATATATATATATATATATATATATATATATATATATATATATATATATATATTTTGCTCATGTTGGGAAACATGGTCTCCCAGTTCAGTCCTCTTAACTCTCATAGGGTCATTTTTGCTCTACCAGTTGAAGCTAGCATTTAGAGCAAAATATTGATTGTTGGAGGACTGTCTTGATCCAAGAGGACTGAACAGGAAAACGCTAATTTAAGGCATTTACACATTGCCAAATATACATATTTTTTTTAGGTTTTCTTCCACCCATCACGCTGCCAGAGAAGTTTTTCCTTTCGCAGCTGATGCTCGCGCCACCTCGTGAATTGTTTAAGAAGACACCACGCCAAGTCTCCTGCATGGATGTGGGTTCAGCACCACAGGCCATAGACATCAGTGGACTGCAGCTTGCCCTTGCTGGTGAGAAAGATTTTATTTTAACTGAATTTCAAGATTTTAAACTGGATTTCCTTCTGTTTATTAAGTCCTTACATTACAAATGGCGGTGGCATTCACCCAGTGGGTCCTCTATTATTCAAATTTTTTCTGGGTAAGCAGAGTTATGGGGGGGGCATAAAAAGTTGTTTAGAGCTGAAAGATGAATAGTTTTTGTATTGAAATCACAATTTTAGAGAGTGCAATTTTCAGAGTTGATCAGTTGTTCTGACTGATTTAAGGTAACTAATTGTATACATATTTAATCATAAACTCTAAATAATTTCCAAATTAAGTATGTAGTTTCACAGTGCATCATTCATAATAGGTTGATAAATATTAAGCCCATATTGGCATTTTTGTCTGTGGCATAAAAATATTAGGAAAGCACTGTGACTGACACTACTTTAGCTTATTTTAATTTATTTTTTCACTATATACAGGATGTAGAATCTTTATAAAGGGTGCAGTATGTTGTCATTTTCACTAATGATACTTTGCATGCCTGTGTCTGTGTGTGTGTGCTGTGATCCAGAACGCCAGTCAGAACTGCCCACTCAGAGTAAAGCCAGCTTTCCCAGCCTGCTCAGTGACCCCGATCCTGACTCCTCCAACTCGGGCTTTGACAGCTCTGTGGCCAATCAGATCATAGAGTCCCTAGTAACTGGACCACGCCCTCCGCTGGAAAGTAAGTGACACATTTGAGGGTGCACTCAGTATTGCAGTATGTTAAAGCTTTTCACTTATTTTAATCAGAATAACAGCTTGATTGTTGAAGTGACCAAACAAAAATTCCAGAAGTGTGAAGCTTTACATCTGTAATTATAGTGCCCTTGTTTTAGATTTTTGAAACAGCTGAAATGCATGTTTAATGAATATTACAAAAGTAGTGTTTCATCTTCAGCACCTCAAACCATTTTCAAACTGTTGCTGCAGTCTTTTTTGACACCCCCTGCTGCCTTTCTGAGAAACATCTCTGGTGTTCTTCTCAGGTCACTTCCGTCCAGAATTCATCCGGCCGGCTCCTCCACTGCTGGTTTGTGAGGATGAGCTGGCGTGGCTGAACCCATGTGAACCGGAGCACCGGGTGCAGTGGGATCAATCCATGTGCGTGCGCAATGGCATTTATGTTGAGATCAAGTGCATCATGGCCAAAGCCTTCAAGAGCCCCCTGTCAGCATCACAGCAGACTCAGGTACTCTCAGTGCTGTGCTGAAGATTGTTTTGGAATTGTCACAAAAATGACTTGGATAAACAGGCTCCTGATAGACACATAAACATATGTCACTGATGACATTGTTTATTGTAATCATTTTATTTAATAGTTGCAAGTGAATGCAATATTTAAGGTTTTTACCTATTTTTAACAGCATATCAGCTTAAACTGGTGAAAGTATCTGATGCAATCTACAATTTAAATGGTCATATCAGAATATTATGACCACCCCTGATTTTCATGGAACTCAGCCCAGGACATCACCACTTAACACGTTTTGCTGAATATATAAATGAGTACACTAGTCAGTTTTACAAGATGATCATCATGGGCAAAGGACATGATTTGACTGATGTTCAAAAGTGAGTGATATTAAGGTACTGGGTGAAGTGTGGTATTATCTCAGGAAAAGCTAACTCCCTGGGATGTTCTAGAGCTGCCATTGTGAAAATGTACTGAGACTGCACTTCTTGTACATTGAGTGACTCCCAGTGGCTTAACAGTGGAGCCTCACAGGCCATTAATGCATCTATAATGTACACAGGAGCCACAGTGAAAGTGTCAGTGATCAGCATTGAGCGAACACTCCAATCCAAGGGTGATTATTCCCACTATTAGCTAGATGGACTTAATACTCTGATAGTTCTGTGTATAAGTGGTCAGGAGCAGTTCTAATATTTCCACAAGAAATGCATTTTTATTTAGTTCTGAACTGGAGTTGTAAAGCTAACACTGCTAACAAACAATAGACTTCAATATTCACCTAAATAGCCAAGTTATTTCTGTCAAAATGCATCACCAAATCTTGTAACGTTCTCAAACTACATTCAGGTGGAGCAGTCCATGCCTCATTTAAACTGTGTGTGCTGTTTGAGTGAGTTTACAGATGTTTTAGTGGTGTATTTTGAAGGAAACAACTGGACTTTTTTGCACTTTTGTATACTACTGTTTTTATTAGCAGCCTCACAGTCTGGGCTACATGGCTTGACTGTCATTGTATGACAATAGTATGTATATGATTTTTCAGTAAACCTTTCCTTTAAAGAGCATTATAATGAAAGTGAAAGTAAGATATTTAAAGCAGTGTTGTTGGGGTAACCACATCAAGTTTAAATTGCATTTAATCAAAGACATTTAAGAAATATACCAAAACCATAAAAGGCCTTCAAAAACAAAATGTTTTATTCACAGAAACCTATACAATATATACAGTTTTAACCCTACTTACGAGTATTCCAGGTAACGAGTCGAGATCTCGGAATATTTTTGTTCCAGGTAACGACTAAAATTCCAGCTAACGAGTATTGTAAATTTCTTCAACTATGCCAAACCACTAGGGGCGCTGCGGTCGTAGCATTGTAGAAGAAGAGGTCAGTCAATACTTTTGACCGCTGTTCAGTAAAAGTGAAAGTGCCTGTTGAAAGCTACGCTAAGGTAGCAAAAGGTAGTGAACAAGAAAGTTAAATACATTTTACTTTTACTTTTCATATGATAAGTGTAACCATGCAGCCGCCAGCCTACACGAGCACCGTCGGTCTCCCTCTCATTAGCTGCCAGCCTACATGAGTGTTGTCGTCGTCACGTTTGTGTTTTAAAAAACCCATGTAAACACATTATTAGCATATTAAAGTATACTGTATATTGGCCGGCTGACACGGATTCATCAGTTTTACGTGTATTCTTATGGGGAAAATGCATCCAGCTAACGAGCATTCCAGCTAACGAGCTCGGCTCCTGCACAGATTAAACTCGTAAGTAGGGTTACCACTGTACATCCAGGATGCTTATGGGATCATTTGGGGGTATGCATAGTGCTACAGAGTTGATATTTTAATATTGAACTGTTCCGTTTACATCCTAAACATTTCACAAGTACTGTATGTGCTGGTCTTTACTAAGCTCCTGGGTGAACTGGAGAAGGACCCCAGATTGGTTTACCTTATTGGCCTGACACCAGCTAAGCTGCCTGACCTGGTGGAGAACAACCCTCTGGTGGCCATTGAAATGCTCCTGAAGCTGATGTCATCCAGTCAGATAACGGAGTACTTCTCTGTACTGGTCAACATGGACATGTCTTTACACTCCATGGAGGTGGTCAACAGGTATGAGCAACCATGTATTATATCATATTTTTGGTTTCAGCATGGTAGATTCATGGCAGTAGAACATTTTTTAAATGAACTTTAACACATTACAAATGGTTTAAGAGAACTGATCTTACGTTATAATTACTTATAATATGGTGCTACATCAAAAAATGTAAATAATGTGAGTTAATTTTTTAATTCAAAACATTATTTTGTATTCATTACAAGTTACGTGACATTTCAGCCCTCTTTGTTTGACTGTTGTTCAGGATGGGTTATTGCTCATGAAAATCATTGACCAGAATGTAAATTTATTAGAATATTTCATTGAGTTTGCGAAAAATGACTTTTCAGAAAGTATCAACATTAAAAAAAATCTTTCAATATGTCACTTTACATGTAATAAATATAAAATGACAGTCTATTTTTATATTTTTATTATATTAAAAATATAAAATATTATTATTATTATTATTATTAAAATATTTTATTATTTTTATTTTTAAATAATATTTTTATTTAAATTGAAGATGCACTAGTAGACATGGTATGCAGAGCTAACCCAATGATGTAATCATTCGCGGTACAGTGAAGACTGTTTAATTTTAGACATTCTCATCTTGATTCAGTGATTCATGTTTATTTAAATTAATGCATAAGAGCGAACTATGATTAAACGAGTTTGCTGTGCAGGTTAACCACAGCAGTGGATCTTCCTCCTGAGTTCATCCACCTTTACATTTCCAACTGCATCTCTACCTGTGAGCAGATTAAAGACAAGTACATGCAGGTTAGTCCCAAAGTCGTGGGTTTAGTCCCATAAAAGTTCTGCAGTCAGTTCTGTCCTGTTTGTTTCTGTCTGTAATTAGGTGATTGCAATATAATGGTAATTTGTTTGCAGATTTCTCCTCTTGTCCAAACAGTAGAATTATTGCTTACATGTGTAGCTTCTCATTGTTCTTAAATGTTTGCCTAATGCCATTGCACTCTCTCCCATCCCCCCTCTATTTCAGAATCGATTGGTGCGACTGGTGTGTGTATTCTTGCAGTCTCTCATCCGGAATAAGATCATTAATGTGCAGGACCTGTACATAGAGGCGCAGGCCTTTTGCATTGAGTTCAGTCGGATTCGTGAGGCTGCTGGGCTTTTTCGACTTCTCAAGACCTTAGACAATGGAGAGACCCCTGCAGAAGGCAAGCCTGCCAAATAGTGACTGAAAGCATTGTCTGTATACGTTGAAATACAGGTCAACTGCAGACTGGACTGTATTGGTTTCGATCACTCAATTTTGAACTGGATTTTAACTGGTCTAACCCCTGTTGTGGTTAAACCTGTCCTGTGGGATCAGATAAGGCTAAACCTGTACCTGAAATGAGAGATGGCACAGGCACCACAGAAACATGCCTATCAGTCTCCTAGTCATTTTTGAAGCGTCTCATCAAAATTGGTTTGGGTATATTGAGTGCTTTTCTTTAGTTTCTGTTGTGGTAGGTGACCTTGTTTAGGCTTACCTGTAGAGCACTGAAATAACAGGCTGATAACACCTCTAATGTTTAATAAAAAAGAATGACCCTAAATTGCCTCTAAACCAAAATATAAAATGAACTCAGAATGACGCAAATTATGTGTATTTAATATTTTTTTAAGTTGTTACTCACATTTATAATGATGCTTTAAGCACTAATACTGCAGTTTGAATTAGATTTTAATGTGGATTCATTGCTTTAGTTTACCATTCAGAGCCACTAAAAAGTTTTCCCATCCTGTTTTATTTGAGGATAGAAGCATAGTTATGAAATAGCCAGCTGTTTTGTCCTTATCTATTATTATGCATGATGACAAAATTTTGCTGATGCAAAAATCTTTTCTATGATTTTGGGTGGCTTTTAACTAAGTCATACATAAATAAATAGAGCAGATATAATCATGGTCATTTAAAAGAAAGTGATCAGAAAGTCATATATATGAGTGGGGTAATTACTGTGGAAAAAAGTATAGCAAATTTCAACTCAAGAATTCCTAGAAATATAATTCTCCCAAATTTCTTTTTTTCTTTGTCATGTTAATCCAGATTTCCAGAGTGTAGTAAACATTTACCTTTTTTTCTTATGTAATAATTTTTATTGTCACTATTCCAAGACCTATAGAGGGCACTATTAATTTGTGTTTACATTTGCTTGCTTGTTGCAGTACTTAACATTTAACCACCAAAAAGTTTTACATAATTTTCTTTCAGTGATTTTGTTTTGTGTCTGTTGAGAGTTTCTGCTTGCTGGCGTTGAACTGACTGTAGTGTTAAGGCTTCATAATTAGGATCCTCTGTACACATTGAGTCACACACTGATTTTAGAAAACTATCATTGGTTTTATTTTTTTCTTCTGATTTCAAAGACAAAACCCTCCTTGTGCATCAAACACATAAATGTTCCATTTTACCTCTGCATAATTCATACTGAGAATATACGAAATGTCATATTTCAGCATCTCCTGGTCTCTACATACATTCTGTTACCCTGATAAAATCATGTTAGCATTAGACAAAGCTAATGTTAGCGGTCGCAGAGTCGGAGGGAAAAGGAAGAGTTAAAAAAAAGAACACTGTCCATTTCAGGCATGTGATTTGTAGGCCTGTCTACTTTGACTGACTACAGAGAAGAAAAGAGGGAAAAATGTTAAATGGTAGGCAGCAAATTTGAAATGGCTTCCTTTTAGTTGGCGCCGCGAGTGAAGGATTCAAAACTCAGACACTTTCACAGTGTTACACTCTCTTCATGCCTCGGGCCATGAGGCAGGCAAAGACGGTCATCACCATTTTTGGCTTCACCTCTACCAGGTCCTCTGGAAGTGCGTACACTCGAGCTCCAATCTTTCTTGCCATGGAGATAGCATACCTAGAACCGAACAACATCGGAGTTAGACCTGTCCAGTGATATTCTATCTTGTTAGATTAAAATATAGTATTGCTGTCATTAATATTGAGCTAGTCTATATAAAACAGTTGTATACATATTAGAGTATTTAATAGTTTTCCAGTATCATCTCTTAAGGTTTATGGAAGGACATACTTGGCATTGTTAAGTTTCTCTTCATCAGTAAGGTCCTCGGTTCTAATGAGATCATAGCGGATTGAGCCAGGCTGAATGGAATCGATGAGGTCCAATACGGGCATGCTGCTGCTTATGGATCCGTCCTGCAGTTTGATAAACCCACAACCAAAGCTTTATGCTTCCTTAAACTTTAAATTACGCAAATAAAATTGTTGCCCACCAACTAATGCATTTAGATTTGGCTGTAAATGTCTTAACACTCGCAATGACATGACATGAAAGATGAGCTAGGTCTGGTACCTTAAAACCTGAGATGGTGGTTTTGCCAGCTTGGGTGAGTGTGTCGTTCACCCAGCTAACAATGGTGTCATCATTGACCTTCTGCCCATCTCCAAGCTCCTCTAGGATGTTCAGAGTGTATCTGGGGAACCAAGTAAACACAATAGATTTTCATTGCTCTTGTATATTCATCGAGGGCCATTTGAGAGCAAAGTTTTGTTCAGGTGTTTCTACTCCAGCTTTAACAATGTTTACAGAAGTTGTGCAGTTTGTACTTTTTGGGGGGCTAAATTGAAGTCCTTTCTTGTTCTCATACCTTCTCATGAGTTGCCAGAGCAGGGCAAGGGTGAGGGTTCGGTTGCCCTCGTTCAGATCTTGCCCAGCAATGCCCACCAAAGAGAACTTGGCCTCCTTCTTTCCCAGCTCTACTGCATAGTTACAGTTCTCCAGCTGCCAGGCAAATTACATTACATTGAGCTTGTGTGTGTGTTTGTGAGTTTTGTAGAGTAGCAAGTGAATTTATACTAACAGTCACTGTTTGGAACAAGTCTCGACAATTATGACTAGATGGATGTAATCTTACCTTCTTCATGTTGCTGCCCAGTTTGGGGTAAGGTGGCTTGTTCACTTTGTCCCAATCCACAGGAACCTTAATTTTCTCATACAGCTGGAAGATTACCAGGGCATCAGCCAGGTCCCTGTAGTCAAAACAATACACACAAACCATCAGTCTTTCATCTTTCCCATAAATCAGCGGACCAGTTTGTGTAAAGTGAGGCCTTACACGTAGAGATGGTTGACACGTGGGTTCACGCCCAAAGAATTCATCCAGTTACGGAAGGTGCGCTCCTCCCTAGTCTCGCCTGATCAGGACAAACAATTAGACCAGATTATGCCAGTGTCAGCATAGCGAAGGCACACGGCTTATGCCGATAGTATGGTGAAATGTCTAATTTACCCCAAATGTAGACAATCGCAGTTTTCTACTGTTTATTTGTACTGATGCTACATGGCTAAATTAGCTAACAAGTATATGGGTAGAATTTATATACCCATAGTTGACGTTGTTCAAGTTGCTCGTCTAAATCATCACACTTGCCTCAGACCACGTTGAATTATGTAAACTCAAGTGAACTTGCTTATGTGACTATGACTTGTTTATCCATAGACATGAACAAAATTGTACTGCATAGCTAAAACAGCAAGAGCAGCCATCTTGAATCTATGTGACTTTTTAGGTAAAGAGCCATTGGAGCAATGCAGGACCAAATTTGGTGCACCTTCAATGGAGCTCCAGTCAATATCCTGGTTCTCTGGCTTCTTCAGTGCAGGGTATTTGTTAAACAAGTTGGCCACGAAGGCCAAGTTGAGCTTGGGGTTGCCGCGAACCACGTCAGTGGGCATGACAAACTGTCGGCAGCCTAGACGGTCAGCCTGGTCCAGCATACACTCAGCTCGCTTCACGTCTTCTTTCTCCTGCAGGGGACAACAAATAGCATCATTTTTTCCCTCCTCAGACTGTTAAAGAGCAGTGCTACAGCAAATGATACATCTTGGATTAAGTAAGACCATATCTGAGGACAACATTAATTTATCAATGTCTCATAGTAATTTTGGTTAACAGTGTCAGATGTTTACTCACCCTCAGTCCAGACATGTCAATGGCAATGGGTGGGATGCCCTCTTCATCTCCTTTGGGAGCCACCTGGTTTAGGATGTTGAAGTAGGCCTTTGAGTCCTGAAAACAGAAAACAATGTGTGCTGAGACCCGAAGACCATCATTGCTCATCTACTTTTACAACAAATTGGTTGCTGAGAAATCTGATATATACAGTGGTCCAACTGCCCGAAATGAAGTCAATCCACCAAAACATGTTGGTTTTCCAAATGCTGCTTCTTTACTTTTGCACTGGAGCTATAAGGCTAATGTTGCTGAGCAGTAATGGAAGCATATTCTGCTCAGATTTGTCTTACTAGACCACACAAGTCTGTGATACCTCTGGGCAGTTTGACATGGAGTTTGCACAGTGCCCATTAGTAGGGTTTGAGTTCAGCTCTCACAAGCTGTCCTTAGAGGAAAGTGTCCACTTGGTGGCAATCTTTGCAGTGCTCCTGGGCAGTTATTTGAGTCATGCTATCTGTTTGAATGGGAACAGACATTTAAACCCAAATTGGAAAGCCACACAAATGTTTTAATAAAATATTGTGGGTCAAATGTATCAAAAAATGGCAAAAATAGTTTGATGTGTGGCTAACATTAGTTGTTCTATGCTCTTACTGATGCGCACTACTCCACAATGGATGTCATGTTGTGGTACAATTTTCAAATGATCTTCTAGTATAATGACTTTATTTACTTTTTAACTTAGTGTCATATTTGTTCCTCCATTTTTGCTAGCCAAATGCTTTAGTCAGTTTATACCTTAATGTCAGAGCTGAAGTTGTTAATCTTGGAGGCGCCGGCCTGCTCCAGATGGTAGTTTGCCCATCGCAGGAGCAGCTCTTCAGGAGAGAGCTTCATGAGATCCTCCAGATTTTCACCATCTCTCAGCAGGGCAATCAGAGCTACACACGGGCACAACATGGTGTCAAAATCTTCTGTTTCATAGACCTCAGCCTACTTACAACGTTGTACAAGTGAGTTGTGTGCATGAGCGCTCACTCTACCTTCATTCCTACTGATCTCGATATCGGCCAACAGGCCAATTTTGATGATCTGCCACAGCAGACCTAGAACCAGGTGCTGTCTGCCCTCCTTCAGGTCCTCTGCACCAATGTTCACCACGTGACAACCAATAGCTGAGGACGAGTTAAGAGCCAAGTTGAGATTTTCCTAAACACATAAAGACACAGACACATAGTGTTAAATGCACAAAATACACAGGACTGGAACAGAGTCAGTATTGATTCAGAGGGATGATCGAGGACTATCCTGTCTGGTCAGTATAATAGTATTTATATCGTCAAACAGCTGAACTTCTAAGTTATGTATTCAGTTCATCAGTCAGCCAGACGAGGAGTGTATATAAAGTGTCCCAATATAGATGTTTATGTGTATTCTAGTGCTGTCAAATGATTTAAATATTTAATTGTGAATAATAAAATATCTGATCAAATAAGATAAATATTAAATTATTTTATTAATAGATAAATTAATAAATTAATGAATAGATGCATTAATAGATAAATGGACATAATACACTACAATGAAAATATCTCTGTATTGTTACTATACAGTAACATAGTTTTCTTCAAGTCTGATATGCTTTCCAGTA
>BRDA01005957.1:5011-19386 GCA_036984385.1 Crenuchus spilurus | reverse complement strand
GTGAACAAACCAGTTGTCTCAGGTTGAGAGAATTTAATTTGATAGATGCAAATGCACTTTATATAGTGTAACTGTTTACTTTTGCTTTTTTTTTTATTTTTTTTTTAAACAAAGATTTGGTATTTTAAAGGATTTTATCCTGCACTGGTCTGTTGATGTGCAATAAATATCAAAGGTTATGTACAAACACCTTTCTGATCTACTCATTTCACTGAAAACTGCTTTTTCAAAAAATCCTTATTCTTTGACAAATAACTTTTTTAAACTGTAATGCAAATAGTTACTTTCCCTGGTAACAAGTTACTTTTATTATAGAGTGATTCAGTTACTAACTAAGTTACTTTTTTTAACAAGTAGTGAGTAACTATAACTAATTACTTTTTTAAAGTAACGTTCCCAACACTGACTATGATTAATCAGCTTGTTTTTGCAGTGCAGGTGTCTCTGCTCAGGTTATAGTGTGTGTAACAACTCTGTAAGCACACCTGATGTGTTTATAACTCAGCTCTGGGTCAGAGAACATTAAGATGTACAGTGTATTAAGTGTACAGTGTCATTACTTATTCTGAAAAGATGTGAATCACTGAATTTAGACCAATAACAGGAGATAATGTTAGGAGCTGCAGCAGAATCTCGGTTGTGTCTTTTGTTTTAACAACGTTCTAATAATATGAATTTATTAGGACTTCTGTTTGTTAAATATAACACAACTAGTGCTTTGTGCGATGTTCTGTTGTTTTCTGTGAAATTACTATAATAGTAGTTATTTAAATACAGAAACAACAGAAACACAGAGTGCGATTCGTTCTGCTCACACTGCTGTGTGATGGGCGTGCACGCGATGGGGAGTCGGATTCTGGCGGGAGTCAGAATTCGGCACAACACCGGCGTTATTCTGACCTGATTTGCAGTGGTTTGTGATGGTGGGCGCCCTTAACCCTGGGTCCGCGGTTGACATGATCAAACAGCCCGCCCCGTCCTTGATGACAGCCCTCACTGCTTTCCCCACACAGCCATTTGAGAAATGCCAGATTATAAAACACGTATTTTGAAAACTGGAGTCTGACTATTATTACATTACATTGCATTTAGCGGACGCTTTTATCCAAAGCGACTTACAATAGTGGGAAAGTACAAATGCGAATAATACTAGAGTTGTACTAGTATTTACTAGTACTAGTATACTAGAATTAACATTTCGATATTGAATGCTGAGTGCATATCAGTACTCATGGGGAGTATCAAACAATGTATCAATGTAACTATCAGTAACAATGCGGGACAACGTCTCAATTTGCGGGACGCGTGAAAAGTATTGAAAATGCGTGACTGTCCCGCTTTCACCCTATGTCCGGGTGGAAGAACATTTCCCCAATTGCTCACAGTTTGTTCATGATGTGAAGCATTTTAGAAGGGAGGGGGGTTTTTACTGAGGCTGAGGTTTTTAGACTGAAGAAAATACTAACCAAGCTTAACAAACTGCATAATGATGATGATGATATTTAAGCTCTGTGTTTTCCTGGTCTGTATGGCCTTTGTGTTCACTGGTTTTTATTTTTATATTCTTTTAATGGCTGATATAAAAATTGCTACTTTAAATATAAATGGAGCGAGAGAGAGTTTTAAAAGAGGGAAGTTGCTTGAGCTATTTAAGCTGAAAGATCTAGATGTGATATTTTTACAAGAAACACATAGTGATCCTGGAAATGTTATTGACTGGACTGGAGAATATAGTGGCCTTGCCCTTTTAAGTGGAAACTCTTCTACCTCAGCTGGAGTTGCGATTCTTTTAGCCCATAATTTTATTCCCTGTTCTTACACTGTTGATGAAATTTTAATTGGCAGACTTTTAAAGGTGACAGTGCAGTTTGAGAATGAAGTTTTTGTTTTTATTTGTGTTTATGCTCCAATTGGGTGGGCTGACAGTATGTTATTTTTAGACACTAGATGAAGTTCTCGCAGGCTGAGATTTTAATTGTACAGAGAAGAACTTGGACAGAAACCATTTAGAACCACACGCAGCATCTAGAAAGCCCTTGTGTGAGCTACTGGAGGCCCATGACGTGTGATGTCTGGAGAAATTTTAACGGTTCTCAAAGGCAGTATACATGGGCCCATTCGAGAGATAACACACTCTCGCTGGCGAGATGAGATCGTTTTTATGGTTTTAAACATCAATTACCTGCTTTTACATGCTGTCTTATCTCCCCGGTTGGTTTGTCAGACCACTCTATGGTTAAGTGTACAGTACAGAAATGTACCGGGTTAAGCCAAAGAGTGCGTACTGGGATTTTTTTCATCATTTTTTGGGAGGTTTTTAGTTCCAGTAAATCTGTTTATAACTCCCTTCAACAGTGGTGGGACATTGCAAAGATACAAACTATGATATTTTGTCAGCAGTACACTCAGAATGTCACCAGGGACATCACCAGATCTCTTAAAGCTCTGGAGACTGAGATAGTGGAACTCCAGGGTTTAACAGAGACCACAGGAAATCAAGGGCTTATTGAAACCCTCAGAACAAAAAAGTCTGCTTTAAATGACCTATACTGGGTATAACAGTACAGGGGGCGCTGGTCCGCTTACGTTTCTGCAATGTGGCGGAAATAGGTGCTCCTTCCAAGTCCCTCTTTGGTCTTGAACGCAGTAATGGCCAGAAAAGGTTTATGCATGCTGTGCGAACGGAATCAGGGGATCTTGTATCTGACCCTACTGAAATTCGCAAGCATACAGTCAATTTTTTTTCAAAACTTTGAGACTGAGTGGACGGCGGCTCAAGTTATGGAAGACAAATTCCTGAAAAGCCTTAACCGTCTCACTCCAGCATCTGCTGCAGGTCTGGAGCTAGAGCTCTCTCTTGAGGAGCTTCAAAATGCTCTTAAGGGCATGCAGAATGGCAGGGCACCTGGTATTGACGATTTCCCTGTTGAGTTTTATAAAGCATTTTGGTCAATGCTGGGTCAGGACTTGCTGGATGTTCTTCAGGACAGCGTAAGGGCAGGAGTCCCCCCAACTGAGCTGTCGGAGAGCTGTCCTGACCCTACTGCCAAAGAAGGGAGACCTGTCTGAGTTGAAAAACTGGCGCCCTGTCTCACTCCTTTGTACGGACTGCAAGCTGTTCTCAAAGGCATTAGCCGCAAGACTAGGGAAGGTTATGGAGCAGGTAATACACATTGACCAGACATACTGTGTGCCTGGTAGGTCTATCTTTGATAATATATATCTCATTCGCAATGTTTTAGACATCTCCAGAGTTTTGGGCCTGAAAGCTGGTCTCATATTTTTGGACCAGGAAAAAGCTTTTGACCGGGTTGAACATGGATACTTGTGGAAAGTGCTGGAGAACTTTGGGTTCAACCCTGGTTTTATAGCTATGATCAAGGCGTTGTACAATGACATTCAGAGTGTATTAAAAGTGAATGGTGGTTTATGTGCTCCTTTTACTGTATACAGGGGTATCAGACAAGGTTGCACTCTTTCAGGCATGCTATATTCTTTGAGTATAAAACCCCTGCTAGCAAAACTGAGACTGTATCTCTGGGTTGGTGATACCTGCCTGCCCCACTCCTGTGGGTTTTTCTAGTTATGCTGACAATTTAGTTGTCACCTGCACTGGATACCACAAGGGATGCTTCACCTTTCAAAAGAGGAAGGAGGGCAGGGTCTGGTCCACCTGGCCAGCAGGACTGCTTCCTTTAGATTCCAGTTCATACAGCGATTAATTTATGGCCCCAACAACTTGGTCTGGAGGGCAGTGTCATGCAGGATACTGCAAATGGCTGGAGGATTGGGGTTGGACAGAACTTTGTTTTTAATTAATACTAATGCACTGGACATTATTGGTTTGCCTCTTTTTTATTGTTGCCTTTTTAAAATCTGGGACTTTTTTAAAATTACAAAACCGTTTTCCCCATCACTACAGTGGCTTCTGGAGGAACCAATTATTTATGGGACTCGATTAGACATTACAGGTTCAGTCACCCCTACACTGGCAAGAGTCCTCATAGCACCCGGCATCACGACCCTTCGCCAGCTGGTGGATGCTGCAGGACCTGAGCTAGCTCATACGGAGGAATTGACTGCTAGGCTGAGGCTGAGGTCCGTACATGTGGTGGCTCGTCTGTTGGACTGCTGGAGGTCGGCTCTGACGGCGGAGGAGTGGATCCAGCTGAAAGATTACGAATTAGGGGTGGCTGAACCTGTGGAGGAAGACCCTTTTCCGGTGCGTGTCATTACCCCCAATATGAATGACAGTGGAGGCCCCCTGCTGGAGTGCAAGGTAGAGGCAAACATGAACTTAAACGTAGCTTCTGGTAAACTTTTATATAAAGCCTGTGTTAAAGTAATCAATAAAAAGAAGTTGGATGGTAGGGTAGATACCCCATGGTGTTCTGTTTTTAAAATTGATGATGATGTAAAACCTGAGTGGAGAGCACTATATAAACCACCATTGACTAAGAAAGTTGCTGACCTACAATGGAGGATTTTACATGGTATTGTGTCTGTTAACGCTTTTATCTCCATTTAAACCCTGAAGTCAGCCCTGAGCGCTATTTCTGTTTACAGAGAGAACGTTTTTCATACTTTTATGCACTGTTTTAGACTGCGTCCTCTGTTTGATTTTTATACGTAATGTTTTTATGTCTCTTAATTTAGTTTTTACTCTTCAGACTTTTATCCTTGGTTTTAGATACACGCAGAGAGAGAGATTAAAATGTCAGCTGCTCAATTTCATTATAGGTCAGACGAAAATGGCCATATACTTGAGCAGAAAAACAAAGTGACACACGATGCTGATTATGATATAATAATGATCCTCTCTAGACTGGTGAAAGCAAGGATTTTTGTTGATTTTAAGTTTTACAAGAGTATGCAGGATCTAGAGACGTTTAAAGATGTGTGGTGCTTTGGCGAGGCAATGTGCTCTGTAATAGATAATGAAATATGTTTTATCTTGGCTTATACATGATGAGCTTCTGACTGTTCTTATTCTTTTTATTCAAAAGCCCTTTTTTATTTACTTATTTAATTTAATTGTATTTTTATTTAAGGGCTTAAGAGATCTGGCACATTTGAGTGCTTTGTGATGATTGTGTCTAATAAATGATGGTTAAAAGTAAAAAAAATCTCTCTCTCTCTCTGTATTTCTCTCTCTCTCTCTCTCTCTCTCTCTCTCTCTCTCTCTCTCTGTTTCTTTGTTTCTCTCTCTCTCTCTCTCTCTCTCTCTCTGTTTCTTTGTTTCTCTCTCTCTCTCTCTTACTCTCTCTGTTTCTCACTCTCTCTTTCTCGCTCTCTCAGTTCCCCTCCTTGTTTCTCTCTCACTCTCTCTCTCTCTCGCTCTCTCTGTTTCTCTCTCTCTCGCTCTCTGTATCTCTGTCTCTGTCTGTCTCTCTCTCCTCTCTCTGTTTCTCTCTTGTGTTAACCCTTCCTACCTGCAGCAGAATGTGAGATGATGAGCCCCACTGAGCTTGCAGTTCTTGAGTGCCTCACACAAAATGGCAAGACCCTCAGCCTCAAGGTATGTGTGTGGAGGTTTATGAGAAGATCAGTGCCAAGTGGCACAGTGGCACACTACTAAATTGTGCATATCCATCAAGTAAACGCAACAAAATAAATTACAAATGCACAGCCCAGATAGCAGACACATTTGTGACCCCGCCAGGGAAAACCAGGCCAAAGTCACTGGGCAACTTATTGAGACATCGTGTCAATATCAAATCACTCACATTAGCGACAAAACTTAGCCACTTGGTATTATTGCTGTAAATGAAAGATAACAGTCTCAGATATCTATCAGAGTACATATTTTGATCAAAAACAAAACTTAAATTTACAAAAAAGTTCTTTTGAAAAAAACCATTTTTGCAAAAAAAGAATGACTTTGACCTGGTTTTCCCTGGCGGGGTCACATTTGGGCCTAATTGGTGCCATTTTTGGCAGTTATGACTCAGTTTACAGCACTGACTGTAGACAGGCTTGACGTGGGTGTGTTCTGTGGGCTTGACATTAGGGTTAACACGCCTGACATCTGACCCATGTAAGGTTGACCTGTGGCTGAGAAACACTGGTCATTCAAGGCCAGATGTGGGCCATATTTAGGCCATTCATTCATTTGCTATCTGGGGAGACGTACTGATACAGACATGTAAAGTGTCAGTGTCCCTTTGTGGTGAATTGCTGAAGCTTGTTTACACTCTATAAAGACCTCTTTCTCTGCCAGTGGCTTTGTTTGGAAATGAGAACAGTGAGAGAGGAACTGCAGAACTTCTGCATGCACTTCTTTCACTTCACTTGGACACAATGACTGCATGCATATCTTTAAAAGTGAATTCTTTAGAGTAATTGTGTGTTAAATGATCTGTTACAGGCTCACTTCATTTCTGAGCTGCCTGACCTGACACCACTGGCTCAGAGTCTCCTCTGTCTTAATCTGTCTTTTAATGACTTCACTGTATTTCCTGTGGAGGTGAGTTTTTGTGTTATTTGCTGCTCACCATCAGGAGTCCATCTGTAGTCCATGCCAGGCAAATCTGTGCCACTAATACAGCTCTGACCCATTGAGACATGCTGTACAAGACCTCTTTAGGTGTTCTGGTACCAAGATACAGCAGAAGAACCTTTACGTTTTGTATATTGTGAGGTGGAGCCATTTCAAATTGGACTTGTTCTAGCATAGCCCACAGATGCTGAAACTGATTGAGATCTGGGGAATTTGGACATTATGGTCACCACTGCTGCACAAACTTTACTCTTTTGGAGAATTTGCTTGGTTATAACGATTTGACCCTTGTCAAGGTGTTCATGCCTGCCCATTTCTCCCACATCCAGCACGTCTGCTGTAAGAACCAACTCTTAGAGTATAATATATCCTGCATCTTTAAATGTGGCATCTTTACAACATAATCAATGTTGATCTGTGATGGGTCATAATGTTTTGGCTTGTTAAGGTATGTGTAGGTCAAAAACTTGTCAGTGAGTAAAAGCACATGGTCTGGGTTTCTAAAATAGAAGTGGACAATCAATGTCCATAAATCCAGTAAGTGTTTTGTTTTTGTTGTTTTTTAATTTTTGCCGGGCCCCGAGTGGCTCAGCAGGCTAAGATGCTGACACTATGACCAGAGGATCGCAAGTTTGAATCCTAGTCATGCTGTTTGCCATCAACAGCCGGGGCCCAAGAGAGCAAAAAATTGGCAGTTCTCTCTCCGGGCGGGTAGATGGCGCTCTCACTACATTTCACTTTCACATTGCAATGTCCGCTGGCTCAGGCGTCTACTGATTGGTCCAATCAGAGCTGGGGACCCTGTGTGCCTTCCTCCGAGCGTGTTAGGCTCCACAGTGAAGGTGCATCAGCGGTGGTTCGAAAAAGAGGTGGTGGCTGCAGCACACGCAACGGAGGAGGCTTGTGCTTGCTTGCACCATCCTAGAGTCAGAGACATTGCAAGGGGGAAGGGGATACATTTGGCAAAAACCTAGAAATAAATTATAAAATTATAAAAATTTTTTAAAAATGGCCAATTTTATCCCTTTCCCTTTAGTCGCCAATTTACCCAACTCATTAGTGGCTCTCCCTGTCACTTTGCACTGTCCCTGACTCTAGGTGGGTGAAGAAATGCACACGCCTCCTCCACTGCGTGCGATACAGCCCCGCCTCTTTTCAAACCACCGCTTGATACACCGTCACTGGGGAACCAACGTGTTCAGGGGAAAGTGCAGGATCTCTAGTTTTGAATGGACCAATCAGTAGACGCCTGAGCCAGCGGACATTGCAATGTGCGAGTGATAGGGAGAGAGAGAGAGCGCCATCTACCTGCCCAGAGAGAGCACTGCCAATTTTGCTCTCCTGAGCCCCGGCTGTTGATGGAAAACAGCATGACTGGGATTCAAACTCACGATCCTCTGGTCATAGTGTCACTGTCTTAGCCTGCTGAGCCACTCGGGGCCCTGACAGTAAGTTTCTTTAATCAGAAAAATGTCTTTGTCTTCTGTGTGTTTGTCTCTTCGTGTCTTTTGTCCTGTCCTCTCTGCTCTCAGGTGTGTGATCTGGTTCAGCTGGAAATCCTGAAGTTGCGAGATAATCCCATACAGGAGATCCCAGCTGAGATTGGGAAACTGCTCAACCTCAAGATCCTGGTTGTTTCTTTCTGCAAGCTCACCACTCTGCCCTCCCAGTAATGTGCCCACACAGATACATAAACATGGACAAAATTACACCATCTTATTCGTTGTTTCTTCTGAAAGCATAATTTATTCTCTCTTTCTGTTGGAATAACTGTCTCTACTGTCAAGGGAAGCATTTCTACTCGATTTTGGAGCATTGTTGTGAGGATATGAATGCATTCAGCAGTAAGAGCATAGCATAGTGAGGCCAGGATGTTGGATAATCACCACCAGCTCATCCCCAACTCATCCCTGAAGTGCTGAATGGAGCTCCATCATTCCTGAGAACACTGCTCCACAGCTCAATGCTGGGAGGGCTTTATACCCCTCTAGCCCATGCCTGGCATTAGACATGGTGCCAATAGTTTCATGTTTATCCAAAGAGTCCAATTCTATTGGCAGAACTTTTCTGCGGGGACTAGAGCTGTGTGTGTGCATTTGCACATCAGCAATGTCTGCAACATAATGTAGTGAGTGCTTTCCTCAGAAAAGGTGTCCACAAACATTTGGACATATAGTGTGTGATTTTGAAGCATGTCTGTAATATGTGAAGTGCAGGTGGGAGCTCAGCATCTTGTTGGGTCCTTTATCTTTACTCACTCATGGCTCATTCAGTTATGAATAATTCATATTACTTACGTGCTTCAACCATTAGTGTACAGTGGAGCACCAATTTGGTGGAGACCCAGTAGTAGTGAATAAACAGGCAAATGACTTTAATTGATCCTAGTTACACCACTGACTGTATGTTTGTTTTGTAGGTTATACTACCTGCCCGCTCTGCAGAAGCTGGATGTGTCTCACAACCTTATCAGCTCCCTCTCTAGTGAGATAAAGAACCTCAGGTGGGACAATAGAGTGATGTGTCTGAGCCCACTGAGCTGTAGACAGGCAGAAAAGTAGAAAACTACAGTAGATATACATATATATATATATACACACACAGGTGCTGGTCATAAAATTAGAATATCATGAAAAAGTTGATTTATGTCAGTAATTCCATTCTAAAAGTGAAACTTGTATATTATATTCATTCACTACACACAGACTGATATTTCAAATGTTTATTTCTTTTAATTTTGATGATTATTACTGACAACTAATGAAAATCCCAAATTCAGTATCTCAGAAAATGAGAATATTACTTAAGACCAATACAAAAAAGTATTTTTAGAAATGTTGGCCAACTGAAAAGTATGAGCATGAAAAGTATGAGCATGTACAGCTCTCAGTATTTATTTAGGGCTCCTTTGGCCTGGATTACTGCAGCAGTACAGTTTGGCATGGAGTCCATCAGTCTGTGGCACTGCTCAGGTGTTATGAGAGCCCAGGTTGCTCTGATAGTGGTCTTCAGCTCTTCTGAACTGTTGGGTCTGGTGTATCACATCTTCCTCTTCACAATACGACATAGACTGTCTATGGGCTTAAGGTCAGGTGAGTTTGCTGGCCAATTAAGAACAGGGACACCATGGTCCTTAAACCAGGTACTGGTAGCTTTAGCACTGTGTGCAGGTGCCAAGTTTCACTTTTTGAATGTAATTACTGAAATTAATCAACTTTTTCATGATATTCTAATTTTATGACCAGCACCTGTATATACAATCAATATACAGATAATTCACAGTGACATTCACGGAGTGAACTGTTAAGTAAAAGTGATAAGTGTGTGCTCATGAGGCCAGAACGTAGCAGAAGTGGATTTTCAGGACTGTAAATGGACACTTTGACAGCCACTAAAGTTTCTCTCCTCATTTTCACTTGATCAGTTCCCAAGCTTAAGCTATTTCAGTCTTTTACTTTTAGCTTTCAGGCCGTTGACTGTTTATTTAGCATTTATGAGGCCAGTCTTCCATAGCTTGGAAGCTTTCTATGGGTTTTAGCTTTCAAACAGAACTACGATCCTGAATGGTTAATCTTATTTTCACTATAACTTCTGGTAGGCAGTAAAATTATGATTTATGATAAAAACTAAGGAGTGTAAATTGTAAGATGAAGTGTTAGATCATTTGTTTTAGGCAATGATCTCATTACTTTTGGTACCTCAAAATTTGTCGCAATGCAGTTTGTCAGTCCTGGTTTGTTTCTGCTATTGTTACGTTTCTATGCAAACAAAATATAAGTGAAAGTGACACATTGATCAGTGTGCTTACACAGGGGAATTTGACTTCAGCTCATCTGTGCAGTGAAACACACTGCCCAAAGCGGTGTGCGGACCTATCCACAGCACCCAGGGAGCAGGCAAGTCCTGTGAGTTCAGGAGCGTGAACTGGCCTTTCTGGTCACAAGGCTGGTTGCTTAACCACAAGCCAATGGCTGTGCCTGAATTTGAACATTATTATTATTATTATTATTATTATTATTATTATATTAATTTATTATTATTATTATTATTTATTATAATTAATTTATTATAATTAATTTATTATATTAATTTATTATATTAATTTATTATTATTAATTTATTATTTATTATTATTATTATTTATTATTATTAATTTATTATATTAATTTATTATATTAATTATAATATGTATTATTATTATTTTATCATTATTAAATATCTAATACAGCAATTAAAAACAAATAATTAACTTCTCAGTGAAAAAATAACTGTAAACAGAACACAAGCATGCAAGCAAGGCTTTATTTGGTGAACTGTAACAAGCCTACACTGCATGTTTCCACCTACAGTGTATTGTGTATAATGTTGAAACAGACATTGAAATAAGCATTAATGTTTATGCACAGCAAAGATGCAGAGGATTATTTGGGTGAATGCCTCAGATTGTTACTATAAATTTGATGTGTATGACCATTTGGGGTGACTGAAAACAGACAGATGTGTCTTTTTATGTGATGTGTATACAGATCACTGCATCATCTGAATGTGGAGGGGAACCAGTTAGTGGCTTTGCCAGCTGGGCTTCTCTCGCTGTCTCTATCTGAGCTCAGGATGGCTGGGAACTACACACATCCTCTGCTGTGGACTATAAACAGCATCAACTTTCCACCGTCCCTGATACACAGTGCAGCAGCACATCCTGAGCTGCCCCCTGAAGGCCAGCTCGCTCTCAGCAGGTAATACATGCACTACCACTACCTGAGATGGGATACCAGTGATTTTTTTTTTGTATTTTAACAAGCAAGAAGACATTTAAAAACCTGATAATCAGTCTCAGTGTGTTTACATAGAGAAAACAATGTCGCCTGTCCTGAAAAATGGTACATGTTACATACATTTTCTTTTTTAAAATATTTTTTACTCAATTTTCTCCCTTTCCCAATGTAGTAGTCGCCAATTAACCCAACCCATTAGTGGCTCTCCCCATCACTTTGCACTGTCCCTGACTCTGGGAGGGTGAAGACATGCACATGCCTCCTTGTGTGTGATGCAGCCACCGCCTCTTTTTGAACTACCACTTGATACACCGTCACTGGGGAACCAGCACGCTCAGAGGAAGGTGCAGGGTCTCTAGTTTCGATTGGACCAATTAGTAGACGCCTGAGCCAGCAAACATTGCAATGTGAGAGTGATAGGGAGAGAGAGAGCGCCATCTACCTGCCCAGAGAGAGCACGGCCAATTTTGCTCTCTTGGGCCCCGGCTGTTGATGGCAAACAGCATAGTCATAGTGTCAGCGTCTTAGCCCGCTGAGGAACTCGGGGCCTTCATACATCTTCTTTTCAATGAAAAATATCCAATTAAAAATTTTAAATTGACAAAACTAAGTCAGTTTGTCCTGCAAGGATAAGCACTGCTCAGCATCTGCTCATAGAATATCTTCATGGCCTTTTTATTAGATAATCATGCAGGATTAGATTGGTGTTAGGAGAAGCTATGTAGTAAGTCTGTCAGGAGAAACACGTTGATTTACAGTGTTGTGTGTATATAACCAGTTAAAACTATCTCAGATCAGTTCAGTTAAGTCTACATGGACATAAATCCAACACAGAAAATCTGATGAAGAGCCTGATGGGTCTGATCTTGTCTTTCTGTTTTTGATGCTAATGTCTGATCTTCAAGGGTGCCACTCTTAGTTCTTGCAGCTGATGATCTCATTATATTCTGTTGATCATTAGTCTTCCTTGGAGTGTATATCATTATATAAAACTAACCCCTGTCTGCTAAATTCCAAATACCTGTGTGTATTAAAGGCAGATGAAGAGTGGAGAGAAAACTAGTTCCTATTCTGCACAACTATTTATTACAATTATTTCTACATAAAAAAGTGGGTCGCGAACACATTCTGGCTGGGTTACAGCAGTTTGTAAAAAATAAATAATTTTTAAAACAATTAAAAAGCTTATCTGATGATGTACTCGTCGTTTACCTTGAAGACGTGTGCAGCATACTCGTTGCCTTGGTAACCACCATATGTTGGCCCGTTACCCTTCTCTTTAAATTTCTGTTGACTGTCTGTCCCCGCTGTCATTCCATCAAACAGCATTTAACATTTGAATCTGTGTTGAACTATTGTCAAAATAATTAAGAATTTCTGCTTGTTTTTACTCAGAAATGAGGTATAATTTTATGTAAATGAGGTCTGTTGACCATACAGTCCAAACATAAGTGTAAAATTGGTGGTAATGCGTTGGAGTGAAGTTGACTTAAAAGGATTGGGTGATAATTTTATGCTACATGCTTTTAACAGTTATATTATATTTAAATAAATACAAGTTATGTTATTAAATAAATATTTAATAATAATATGTAATAATATATTAATATATCTTTAATGATATACATTTTATTATTAGCACTTAATAGTTATTATTAGTATATTATTAATAGTAACAAGTAAAATATAAATCATACTTTGTAAGTAATGTATTGTAATAATAATAATAATAGTTATTAGTTACATTAATATTATGAATTACATTACTATTATTAAACTATGTTCCCCGCCCCGCCGGTCGTGTCCCCCCCCCAAATCTCAAGGCTATTTTTCAGAAATAAATTTGTTTGGGTTGTATTCTATAAAAGTGGGTTGTGACTTAATGACTATGAGGAAATGTGGGTCCCGAGCTAAGACCAGTTGAGAACATGCACTCACATACACAGCAGAATAGCTGGGATGGTGGGCTCGATATGTGACCTCAGGTGTGTGACCTCATAACCTTTCTCTCAGGGCTGGTGTGTGCGAGTGCTGTGGTGGACCCCAGTTCGGCCCTGGACTGAAGCTGATCCGTCCTGTTTACGGCATCTTCGGCCTGCACAGCATCCCCATCGTCTTCCTGTCATGCTCTGCCTCTTGCTATTCCAGCTTCAGAAAACAAACACACGACCTCACATTTACACAGGATAGATGATTCACTACCATTTTAAAATGACCATTTATAGTAAATGAGTTAAAGTTAACAAAGTCCACCATCCAGAATGTAAAAAAACTCCTTTATTATTGTAAAGCTCTGAACTTAAGTATTTTTGAAGTGTAATTATTACAACAAAAACTTGTATGTACTTAGGTGAGAAGAAATACTGTGTTGTGATTGGCTGGTAGGTGTTCAGTAATTCTGTGTAAGTGATACATATGAAGTAGATCCAGTAAAAAGATGTATTAATGGTCTGGGAACTATGCTAACCGTAACTACCATAGTAAACATTCAAGAGTAGCCTATACTACAACAACAAGATAAGATTTTTTCTTCATGTTTTTTTGTATACCTGAATACATAGAAATGCCTAAATGTGTAGCAACAGGGGTATAAGCGGGATAACGGTGATAGTAACAAATTTTAAATGTGCTGCGTTTTCCAGTTCCAACTTTAAAACTGACAAAACTAAGTCAGTTTGTCCTTCTGCAAGGATAAGTAATGCTCAGCATCTGCTCATAGAATATCTTCATGGCCTTTTGCTTAATTAGATAATCATGCAGGATTAGATGAATGTTAGGATAAGCTATGTAGCAAGTCTTTTGAGAGGTGAAGACTGAGAATACATCTTAAAATTGTGAGAATATCAGGAGAAAGACGTTGATTTAAAGTGTTGTGTCTATATAACCAGTTAAAAATATCTCAGATCAGTTCAGTTAAGCCTACATTGACATACAGGGGTTAGACAATGAAAGTGAAACAGCTGGTTTTAGACCACAATAATTGATTAGTAGGTGTTGGGCCTACAAAGTGAAAGTAACAGATTGGGGACATACAGTTACATCCGAATTGACTTGACTAGACTCTATAAAAATTGACCAATATATCTGTGTTGTGAAATTTA
>BRDA01005954.1:19739-38985 GCA_036984385.1 Crenuchus spilurus | reverse complement strand
AGAGAGAGAGAGAGAGAGAGAGAGAGAGAGAGAGAGAGAGAGAGAGAGAGATGCAAACAACCTAAATACAATTCAAGTATTCAAGTTTAAAAAAATTAAATCAAATATTTTAGTCTGAACTGCTTTTGGAATGAGGCACAATACAGAGCAGCCAATCAGAAAAGAGAGCATTTACATATATCAGTCTTAAAGGTATAATACCAAAAACAGCCTGTTTGAGTCTGAGGCATAAAGAGAGGTAAAGAAATAGACATATAGAAATGATTTATGGCTGATATTAATACATAAACCTGAACATTATAAGGACCTCAAGGAGAAAAAATCAATGTAAGAAGATATCCTAAAGAATAATGTAAGATATGAGCCCAAGCTGACGTGCACAGACATTGGAGCTGTAGCGTTAGCTGACCACGCTGCTGTGCTGGAAATGCCAAACTGATAGCGTCGCTTGTCTTGGCAACCTCTCCGGCAGGAGTCACACCACCCCCACACCTTCTTTATGATGGATGTGATGTTTTAATCAGCTGGACAGTGTCCAGAAATGCCCTCTACTCTTCAGTAATCCCACCTCAGCTGTTAATTGGTAACTCTATCGGCCCTGTGGACTTGGACTGACGCCCCTGTCGACCGTGCCTTCATTTGCGCTCATTTAAATAACACCATATCACTAATTGATTTCATGTCCACACATCGGCAGGCTGTTGTGTGGAGCCTGGCTACTTGCTGATGCTCCTTAATATTTTATGACCATGCTCAGTTTTTAATTTTAGCACCCTGGTCTGCATTTATGCGTGACCAGTTTGAATTTTGTCAGGGTGCGCTATGAAACATAATTTATAAGTGAACATATAGGTCAGGTTCAAGTAAGGTGAAGGACAGATAGAGGAGTAACAGAGTATGGCTTTCTTGTTAGGCTTTCAGGACAATGTGGTTTTGTAACAACAACTTCTTGCACTTTTGATCAATCAACCACAAACAGGAATATGCCCCCCTAAACCCTACCCCAAATTCCTCAAGGCTGCTAATATCCAGAGTACCAATGATAAAGCAAAAGAAACTATTGTTTGCTTGTTTATTTGTTTTGGTGGTGAAATTTCAGCTCCATTTAACTGCATTACATCCATGTTGTCCATCAAACAATGTTCTAATAAGTGTTACTGTCCATGAATGTAGTCAACAGTCTTGTTGTTCAAAGGAAAATGTTGATAAAATTACCATTACCCAGTATTACGCAGAAACCAGCATAATGCTGGGTAAATAAGCTCCCCAAACAAAAAATGTTGTGTTTAAGGTGGTAGTAACTTCAGGATTCTGGCGTTACATGAAGATGATTGGGCTATAAATACCTGCAGGTTGTGTGTCAGGATTCATAGATTGAGAACAGGTGGTACAGTGCAGTGAACGTCTCATTCAACGTGTGGAATATGGGTCATAAAGCAGATGTTAATGGTTGACAAAAGGGACTGATTTTTTGCTGCTTTATTCTTACAACTCGGGTTCAGAAATGTAGTTTTGCCTGTTTTATGCTACAGATGTCATATCCTTTTTATGGAATCTTTAATATCATAAAACATATTTTAAGTGCATCATGTGTGAATGACAAAGTGTGAACATTAGTAGTATTATAGTCCTGATAATGTCCTAGATTTTGAGTTTGACGTGGGCTTATGTAAGTCTACATTTCCACCCACGTTTAGCCCAAAATTTCACATCGTTTTCCCTAGACGAGATCACTTCTGGTTCTGCAAGGCTGGTTTATCGTTTGTTGATTTGGCTTCAGTAGCAGTCCTCTCATACTCCAGCTCACATCTCAATTTGCATCTTTATGAAGGCATGAATAAGTTAGAAGAACAGTTGATTCTGTCTGACCTGTTCTGTCCTCTCACTTCTGTACAGACAGAAACCAGAGATGGCTTCCCCAGTGATGCTCAACCTCTAGAAGGGTCTCCCCCACTAATTTCCCTCTTATTCTCTCAGTACTTTGTTTTTGATGGAGCAGAATATGCCTGTAGTCATTGTGAGATGACTAGTTATCATCTGGAATAGAAGCTAAATGGATGTATAGAAAGAAGTTGCTGTTGTTAAAGTTCTTGCTTATATTTCTTCTATGTGTCCTGATTTGACTGGCAGGTTGTGAAAATGAATAATTTACTTCATAAGCTGGGATGTTATTACTTGAGCTGGGAATGTTCACTTTTACAGGTGATGGCTACTGAATGTAAATTGGTCAGTGTAAATATTTTGGTCATCAGTGTAATGTTTTCTACCAGGGTTAAATGAAGAGTTCACTCATTTAAATGATTTTCTAATTACTCTGACTATTCTGCTCATACATAATGCTAATAATAATACATAATAATACGCATGTTACATAATACAAAACACATGTTCATTGGACCAAAATGATATTAAACATTTGGTCTCCTTACTCCATGTGGTACCACGGCTCATTTTTCCTGCTGTTCTGGTTATTGTTCTTCTGTTGTTATTGTTGTTAAATGTTGTTACCACCTGCGTCAACTTCCTGTATTTGGTCCTAAAGTCCAAACCTTCTAGAAAAGTGTTTTCACACTGCACATGAACCGGACCATGGTTCAGTATATCCGGACCGAGACCACCTCTTTTGTTCGGATCAAATTTTGCTCCTTTGGTCCGGACCGTGGTTTGTGGCCCTTTCATACTTTCTATTTTGGTTTGGACCACACTGAAAAGTCCGAAAGTCTGGACCAAACAATGTATTTGTGAAAGTACCCTTAAAATTGATGGACTTTAATGATATGAATTAAATGAGAAAAAAAAACTAAACACTTTTGTAATTGAATTATTTGAGTTATATAATTGTTTCAGCCCTATTTAGTATCAAGCTAATGAAAAACGGGCAGATGAATGATAACTGGGACAAAATTTCCTAAAAAAAGTTGACCAGTGCAACTGATAACAGAGGTTCCTCTGTACTTCACAGTAAGTCATACTGTGTTCTAAAGTAAAGAACCAACATGTGGATTCCAAACCTGGCTTGTCTGATTCATTGCAGATGGATTATGTAGAAATAAATACAGTACATGTAAATATTATTTGTGAGTGAACAATTGCTTTAAAGTTAAGACAGTTATAGGTTTTTATCAGCTATAACTGCTCCTATCTGTGAAATATGGTCTGCTTTATTATCAAGAAGGGTTATGTCATAGTTTCATCTGAACCTTTAATAGATTTTGTTTCTTTATTGCAGCACTTGCCTGGTTTGAGTATTGCAGCTCTAAAACATCACTTGGAGATCATGTCAATAGTTGTATGTACAGTCATGGTACACTGAATATAATAGTCTGTTTTATTAGGTCATATATGAGCAATGGTAGAGTTGCAGGGGCTGTAAAGGGGTCATTTACAGAAGATATGGCAGTGTGTTGTAATTCATCATGCTGGATACACTGTAATCTTAACAGATCAAGGAACATTGTGTTATGGGAACACAACGGTTATTAGAACACTTTTTCTAATGGTCAAGTCTTGTGTCACTCGTATATGCAGGTGTTAAATCTGTCTATTTTGAAATCCATCCATCTATCCATCAAGGCCATGAGCGTATCTTTACACCCTTAATAATCATTAGTTGTCTTGCTGTAATTACCGTCAACACATGATTAGGCTAACTGCATTAGAGCTTGCTAGCGTATAGTAACAAGTCATTTTTGAAATGAAGCTGAGGGAAGGAGGATCAGTAACACAGTGCTAATCACAGTGAGTTTGCCCTTTATGATTATGGCTACATGGGCATTGTGGTGTGGAGCAGAGCGTAGGACTTAAGAAAATGAGCAGTGCTCAAACAGCCAGAGTGCACCTGTCTCAGTCTGAGGGTGCGCTGAGTAACTTAAGAAACACATGCACCATATGGTAGCATTGATAGCGGTCAGTGCAATTGTTGTCACCAATGCATTTTGCATGCATTTTACCTGTAGTCTTCCTGTATGAAGCTGCATGTGTACATATATCCATTCCATTCTGAAAACAGCTGCCTAATGAGTCACTTCTTTCTTCTGTTGGGCAGCATGTTAACTGAAAAACCTTAGCAGGCATCACTTTCAGGATCCTCTTCACAGTCCTTCTATGTCACCTGAGGCGTGTTTACTCACGCTGCCGCAGGTTAGCATAGCTTTATTCAGCTTGTACATGGACTTATATGGCCTCTCTTTCTGCCATGTTTCCTAACTGAAAGGATGGCGCTTTTTGCATTGCACAGTGTTGTTGGATTATCATCTCATTATCATGAGATAAAATGAGACATAACATAGATAATAAAGAACTATAATTACTGTAATATGTAAGATAAGAAGAGATAAGAAGAGATCTTGTGTAATATTAAGATAAATGTACAAAATATACTGTCTACCGTGTACATACTGTAGGTGGTAAAAGCATACAAATATACAAATGTACATGGGTGGTAAGTGTAAACATGGATAATAGAGTGTAAATGTGCATGATTTGTGTTTGCGTAGTTTGCACTTAATGTTTATAAGTAATTAATTTATTGCCAACATTTCACTATGATTTGTTATGAATGTAAAGGTATTTTAGATAATGTAGCAACACAAAAACAAAGACGTTAACAAATTTCCATGTTTTTCCATGATGTAAAAATACTATCTGAAGTAAATGATTTAAAACTTTCCAGATGATTTGAACAAATAGAAAGAGCTGTGGAGCAGTACGGGACATTTACATATGTCTATTCAACTTATTGGAGTTCAGCTCCATCCATTAAGATTGAATGAGGCACAATATAGCTCAGCCAGTCAGAACCGAGATCATTTGTCATTGTTATGTTGTGAGCTAATCTGAAAAACAAAGGTTGGTTCTAGATGTACTCCTTGACGCTCCTCAGCTTTCACATGGAATTGTTTATATTCCAACAACAGGTATTGAAGTACTGAAGTAATATTTGTGTTATTTGGCTATGCCAGGTATAAGATGGTAATACTGGAGAGGGCTGGAAAAGGTTAAACCAACACATTCACATACAGAGCATTTCTATTAAAATGTATTTTTCCATTAGCGTTTGGAGTAAATCAACAATGCACAAATCTAGTTTTCTCTTCTTACAGCATATTTTGCTCAGTACTGGTGAAGGCTAACGAAGGCTGAAGTCTTGGAGGCTAAATGCACCTTCCTAACAAGCTAAACAATGAACAAATGTCATAATGGAATCAAGTGTACACCTGACAGAGTTAGGTTCCTAGAAGATCATTAAAGGTCTTTATCACTAAATGCTCTGAGCTTTAATGTTTTCTTTTTCCAAAGCACCAATGCTCTTCTTGTCTTCTAATTGTCTGTGTTATGATCTACTAAATGCAGCAAGAAACATGTCAAATTGTTTATCACAGTAAGGATAGATTGATTGTGACCTTTTTTGTTTCAAGAGGTGTCAATTAATGGAAAATTAGGCAAACGTTTGTTATCATTTACATCTGCTGATGGTTACATCATTTTTCACTGACACTACCATCTTTTCTTATACTTTTCACTGTCTCACAAATAAAAATCAGTCAGATCAGGACCTACGAATTTGATCATGTCAAGTCATGTTACTCCATGTCCTTTCCTCTCTACATCCTTCCATTCACATCCTCTACCATCCTTGTTTGCAGATCTGCGTCTTTGCTTTGTTTGCGGCTGTAATTGCTCTGTTTTAAAAGTCAGATATGTCCTTGTGCATTTCAAACAAGAGGCTTCAAAGAGAGCAGCCTGTTTTTCTGAGGGGTCATCAAACAAGTAGGGGTCCATTGGGCAGCTGTGGGCAGTGCCAGACCTCTGAGCTCTTCATCATGAGTAAAGCTCTTGACACAGTGAGGTTTCAGCTTTGTGGCTAAATCTGAGACCGCTGACAGACTCTTTCACCTCCAGAAATGAATTTTTACAACATGAATTATGCACAGGGTATTTAGCAGAAAAAATGGAAGTCTGCATTGCATTATGGAGGGTTTAAGTCAGTATTTTTCCATGAGACAGCCCTAAATTAAGTGAAAATAGTACAGTGTGAACTATTTTCACTCAGGTTCTTTGTTGTTAGTTCCATTTTTGTTGGAAACAATTTTACCATTTTATTTAAAGCCCAAAAATCTGTTTTCATTTGTGAAAAAGTCTAAACACAGAATTTATGAATGTGTTTAAATTTTTTGAAACAGCTTCAGAGTCTTGACCTCATTATATGATATGCAAAAAATGACATACAGACTTCAGGTGAATGGCATGTGTTCAGATTAAATGAAAAGTCGTCACTTTGCCAAATGAAAAGAAAAGAAAAACTATTTTATTTTATATATTCTATTTAAACTATGTCAGCCAAAAAAAATAAAAAATCGCCATATGGCAACCAAATGTGGCAAAGCTTTAAAGTCACAAGAGAGGACACAGAATTGCTAGAACTGACTCTTTAAGACTATCACAGGCATGAACCTGATTTTGGTTCTAGCTTACAGTGTCTTAATTATGAGCTACATGAAAGAGCAAGTGTATGAGAGCTGAGTATAATGAGACAGAGCGGACATTATTCCCCAGTACTCTCAGCATTTTAATCCAAAACATCCTTTTGACACAGCCCATGTACTATAAAAGTGATTTTTTAAAATGCTGTACAGCACTAGGCTGCTCTTTTTGGCTGTAATGACTGAAAGTCAACATAATGAGACATGCTGATTGTCACTACTAGCACAGTGCATGAATGGGTAAAAGCTTAGGCTTTAGATTTTCCCAGAACTCAGTATCCTGTAGGGCACTTGTGTCTCCAAGCAGTTGCTCTCCTCAATCAATCGCTCACATGGATTTTTGTATAAAGCCTAATAATACGGGAAATGAGCTGGTATTAAAGAAGGAGAGGCTATAATGAATGTCTTTTATGTATGAGTCCTGTATTTTTTTCATGTTCTGCTGTTGTTTACTCTCACCTCCCTTGCCTTTAGTTTCCCGGATGATTTGCAAGTGAAACCAAAAACAATATCCCTCTTTCTTTTTCAGATGGTGGTGCTGATGGACCCTCTGGAGGATCCGGATGACATCCTACGAGCTCATCGTTCCAGGGAGAAGACGTACATGTTTGATGTGGCCTTTGACTATACCGCCACACAAGTGGGTCCCACATTTATAAAATTTAACTATACTGCAAAATATAAGTATTATATATTTTTGTATTTTTGTAAGGGCATTTTGAATGTATTGAATGCCATACAAGCTGTAATATAGGCACATAGAGACTTGCCTTACACAAGCTTTGTGTGCTTTGAACAGGAGGAGGTATACAGGGCCACTACTAAAGGCTTGATTGAGGGCCTCATATCAGGATACAATGCCACTGTTTTTGCCTACGGACCCACAGGTGAGTGTGCAACTTATGCCAGGTTCACACTATATGACTTTTTGAGTCATTGGTCATTGTGCAGTTCACACTACACAGCTGGTTGAGCTGTAACTGCGAGTTTTTCAGTTGTTGTGGCTTTCACACTACATGACTGGTCAGCGACACAGGGTCATGAAATACACAATTTTTCAACTTAGGAAATTGCAGACTAACCTGGCTGCTCTACAAAAACATGTCATGTTTTGTCATGAGAGCAGAACAGTACAGCTGGTGTGCAGGCTATGATTGTACAGTTAAGGTTATATTACATACATACTGTCGCCAGCGTTATTTCATTTGTCCATTGCGTTGATAAAAGATATAATCAATCACATTATTTCAGCAGTGCAGTCAGAATAACAATAGCAGAGAGATTGCGTCAGCATTCACGTGGTTCTCTATCTATGTGATCCCATTGGTTTTAGGTAGTTACTGCTCTTGACACAGTCATTGACTGGATCTCAGATATTCAGCATGTCAAATATTTCCTGGTCGTCTTTGACTGTTTAGCGATCACTCGGCAACGGCTCGGCGAGTATCTTTCAGCAATTCACACCACACATAATTCCCGATTTGCCTCTGAGCAGTTTTTTGTCAGTGATCTACAAAAAACTGTTGGCGACTTGAAAACTGGGCTAAAATCGTGTAATGAGAGCATGGCTATGTAATCATTCTGTATATGTATATGATCTATATTCATACAGTACCGGTCAAATGTTTTTTTATTGAAAATTATTTAGTTTAATGTCTCATTGTATTCTGAAATGAAAGTATAGGAGTTAAATAAGACATTATGAAATCAATTTATAGACCAAAATGTATCTAAACTATGAACATAAAGTAGCACCTTTGGCAGATATAACAGCTGAACACTCTTGTGGCATTCTTTCTACAATAGACATCAAATATTCTTCAGACAGACTACATCTGTCATTATCTACCCCTCTCACTCTTTGTTCCCCCTTGTTTGTCTTAATTGTTTCTCTATTCTGTCTCATTAATGGAATACTAAGTGATTAGATGTGTTAATTCATGATAAAACCTAACTTGAAGTGTGATGCCACCTTTAAAAGAATGGTTTCCATTAAAAAACTCTAATGTACACATACATTTCCATTTCCCTCAAATGTAATTGAACAGCAAAGATGATTTTGCTTATTTATTTTAGAACTGGAGCTGTAATGTTAACATTTCTAACAAACACTGAACTTAATAGTCACCCACATAGCCCAGTCATTTCTTTAAAAATCCATCACCTAATCTTCTCTCAACTGTATCCAGATCTTAATTAAGGTTAGTGTGGTTAAAAGGGCAGTGTGACTTACTGTGAAGTATAAATATGAATGAAACCTTACTGCTACAGTAACTTTAGACAGCAGCAGGGCTGTTAGAAGACTGATCATTCATTTCTCCCTGTTTATAATGGCTTTTCATAATTGAAACTGAGGTTAGATTGATTTTATTTTTCAAACTCCCAGTATTTTGAGTTTCACTGATATATCTTTATAGAAACAGCTGGGCTATTTAGGTGACTATTGAATTCTAGTGTTAACAGTGTTAACAATGTTAGCCTCACAGCTCCAGTTTGAAACTTAAGAAGTAAAATTCTGTCCCCAAACATGTCTTTGCTGACTGACTACATCTGAGGAAAGTGGAAAATTGTGTAAATTTGATTTCCGACTGAACCATACTCTTAAGTTGGATGTGTTTGGGTGAAGAAGTGTGTGGAAGGGCACTTCCAGTGAGGCTGCTCACCGGTCCTGTTTACTCTCTGTTTTAATCTGTTCTCTTCTCTAAAGCCCATGTGGCACTCTTCCATTCCTGTCTGAGACGAGCCTATAAAAAGCTCAGTATGCATGAAAGCTGCTCATGCAGCAAGAGGACAGACACTACAAGCCTCTTAATGTTCCTAGAATGCAGTGAACCTTTGGAATCACTGTTATTTGCACAGATAGATGCTGCTGTCTATTTCAGGCTATACAGCATTATAAACTAATGTGTCACAAGCAGTCACAATGTGTTCATGCAACATAATGCTGTGATTAATATAATATAATAATAATAAATCATCCAGTACAATGAGGTATTATATTATCCAATTAATGATTGTGTGTATGTGTGTGTGTAGGTTGTGGGAAGACTTACACTATGTTGGGGACAGACAAAGAGCCTGGCATCTATGTACGCACACTTAACGACCTGTTCAAAGCTATTGAAGAGAGCAGTGATGACATGAAGTACAGTGTGTCTATGTCTTACCTGGAGGTAAGTATTGATTAATGGAGTAATTCACCCAGACATCATATTTACACTATAAGCGAATTGGCCCGTAATCAGACATCTTTGAAGACCAAATTTTGCTTCTTTCATTGAGAACAGGAACTGTAAAGCTAATGTTGCTAATGAACACTAGACCTCAATAGGCACCTAAATTAGCTCAGTGGGGTTTTTGTCAAAATACATCAGCAAAGCTCATCTCAAATCAAATCCAGATCTTAATCAAGGTTTGAAAGACTAGTTGCTCTGGTTTAGGACACAATATGCCTTGTTTTCTGTCTATATATCTTTATATTTGTCTCTGTGTATACTTTGTTGTATTTAAGCACTGCAAGGGACCACGCACCTAAAATTTAATGTGATAAATGTGATTTGAGTTTTTAATTTGTCCTAAACTGCATTGATTAGACCTTAATTAAAATCTGGATGCAGTTTAAGTGGGTTGAGAGTAGTTTTGGTGTTTTGCCAGAAACAATGAGACTATTTAGGTGACTTTAACTCTTTGTTGAGATATTTTATTTTGCAAATATCAGATTCTTCTACTGTGAAAGTGTTTTATAATGTTAAATATAGGTAGCCTGTATACTGTAAATGCTCACAAGTCTGGGTTTGTGATATCAGTGTTACCTGCTCAACAGTGCAATTAGTTCAGTGTACTTTAAATAAGGAGTAGGGTTGATAGCACTGTTAGTGTCCCGCTGTGGTAGTCCATTGTTTACCCTAAACACAGCCACAGGGACAGGAAGTACAACTGTATACCTTATAGTTTCAGAGTCTGAACCTTTAATCGCATTGAGATGTGACCAGAGGACTGTCTCACAAAGCAGTTTGGTCTTCACAAAACCTCAATGCTAATACAACAGCAAATAACAAGTATAAGCCTAATGCAGTAGCACATTAAACTTAATTTATGATGGACTGCCAATCACTTGAGTCAAATGGCTAATTTTAGAGGATGACAAATGCCAACTGTGCAGCAACAGATGAGCTACTGTCTCTGAATTTATATCTACAAGGATATAAATTGCCAAACTGCTTTGTGAGACAGTCCTCTGGTCACATCTCAATGCGATTAAAGGTTCAGACTCTGATACTATAAGGTATACATTTGTACTTCCTGTCCCTGTGGCTGTGTTTAGGGTAACCCTCTATGGTGGTTCACTGGAGGTCCTGGCCACTGAAGAACAGGATAAATGGAGGCGGAAAGATGATTTTAATGTATTGGCTAGTTGGTGTATAGTGGACTACAAATAAATAAACAATAAAATGTGACCAGAATAATTTTAGGAGCATTCTCTAACCCATTCTCAACACTTTTAACACATCATCCATGTCACACCAGACTTCTTCCTCTCGCCTTTTAACAAGTACAAGTGAAGTTTCCTACTTGCATGTTCATTTTGTCTTGTGAGTACTTTCGACTTGTTTAAAAAAACACTCAATACTTTCACGTCCTCCGAGAGAAACAACTCCATTGTACGAGTTAAATAGCATGCTGTCACTGTGAGGCTAGTGATGAAAGAAAGGAAACAAAAAAACCCTGAAAGCAGAATGACTGAGAGCTTGATTTGGGTAACAAGATGCACACAGAGAAAGAGAGAAAGGAGACATGATTGATAGATCTTTATTAGAAGGAACCCTTCCAAGTACTGTGATGGAAGTCATGAACAAGAGCACAATTAACCAGTGCTTAACCCTCCAACAGTTATGGCATGGTAACAACATTCTTTGATAAATACTCGTTTCACAACAAAAGCTTATGAATTTAATGAAGAATGCCATGCATATTCACCTTTTAAGACTTGAACCTCTTAAATTAAAGCACTTTAATTTTTTGTCTATTTTCCTACCAGTAGCACTGTTAAATATAAGATAAGATGTCTTTATTGTCATTGTACAATGTACAATCAAATTGAGCAGCAGTCCAACAGTGCTTTACATATACAGTCAGTAAAATATGTACACACACACACACAACACAATTCTAGAAGGATTCATGATATGCATATTCACATACATATTTTATTGAAAGGAAATGTAGTCAAATACTGTGCATAGTCATATTTTCTACTATTAAAATGTTTGTTATTCTCTTAAACTTAAATTCTCAAGTGAATTAAATTTTAATTATTCAGTAAATTAAATTTAAAACATTGCTGATTTAGGAACTGGAACTCTGAACATCCTGGCAGGTCTTGACCATTAAGTTAAATAAACCTGCTATTCCTAGATGAGATGACCATGAAACCTTTGATGGGCTGCAAATGTGTATATTTTTACTTTTATTTAAAAAGTTACTTGTTTACTTTTCAGAAAAATGCAAAAAAAGAGTATTTTTCTATCTACATATCAGCACTGGCTCTGCTTTCTGGCAGCATATTAGTTCAAGGGTATTTTGGACTCTAACCTATTTATTTTAGTGAAGGATACATTTTTGGAATTACTGTTATAAGCTGTTCTTTAGCTGTCTGCTAAATGGTGTAAATGTAAATATTGAATTATTTATGTTTTCACCAGGTGCTGTGGTTTTGTTTAGGAAATAAACTACTGTACCTTATATAGTACAAAGTAAATGCCACAACCTTTTAAGGAACTCTGGGTCCAAGTTGAGTCTCTCTACAGCAACAGTGAATGGTGTTTTGGTTAAGTGCCTCTATCGTGCCTTACAGTAATTGAAAACTTGCTGCAAACCAGCATTTCTTTCTAGCATGCATCATCCCTGGATGTTTAAATGACAAGAGTTGAAATGTGTTATATGTAATTAAAATAAAATATCTCAATACAAAAGCCACATAAAACTTTACTGCGCACGGACCCCCCTGGTCATTTTGAGCAACAATCCATTTTGAGCAAAAATCCTTTCTTCACACACGCGTCTGCCCGCTGAACAATGACCCCACCCGCGATGGACTTTGATTCCATGGGGCGAGACTTGCGTGCTAAATGGAGGCAGGATGGTAGCACACAAAGCATTTGTGCTTAGGGCACCCACATGCCTAGCACCGGAATCCAGTAATATTCTAAGGATAAATGTACACCAAACAAATCACATCATGGTTGCACTTTTTCCCCAGCATATGATAGTGATGGTTTTCAAAACCAGCAGTAATATTACCCATAGAAATAAACAGCTTAGACCTGGAATCCTAATATGGGCATAACACTGACTACAGTAGACCAGCCTCTGAGGTCTATCAGACTGAAATAAGCTAAATGAATGTTGCTGTTTCTGTTTGAAAAAGTGCTGTACATCATACCCTGTGTGATACTGAGTCTGAACACCAGCTAGCCAGTGTGTTTTAGAGTTATAGTGGAGAGTGTGGTGATAAATCTGGATGCATCATTATATCAGGCCCTAGCTTGGTTGATCTCTGGCCTGGTCAAGCTGTCTGTGGGGAGGAACATATTATTGTCTCTGCTCACTCACACAAAGAGGTTAAACGCTTTATTGTTTAGTTTATGACTCTGTTTTGGAAAGGACTCACCTCCTGCCTTGCCTCTGTATCTGTGTCATCACACACACATACATACAGCACACACAGGCTTCCTTATGGATGAGATATTTCTATCATCATTGCAAACCTATGACTGTGCAACTACTTTTACACACTGAATGACTCACTGAGTCCACTTAGTGATACATATCAACAGTTCATCATCATCTACGTCATCTGAATAGACCAGTGTGTGAAGTCATTAGGGATGAAAAGGAAAATGCATGTTATTGCATGTTCAGGTTTAGCCCTTTAAAGGTGCCTTAGGAGATGTTTCTTCTTTTCTTACTAAGACAAATTAACTGTAAAACAGGTAGAATATCATTTAAAAAATAATTTATTTTCACAAACTGTGGCAGAGACAACTTTTGTCATCAGTTCAGGGAGGGCAAGATCCCTTTGCATTACTTTCACTTTCTCCCAGCGGCCATGCGTCTTCACGATGGCCAGTCCAGCCCAGACTGTGTTTAAAAAACATAATGATGAGAGACTACATCATGCATCAACATCAGAAAAGTGTTTCCAACAGAGAGAGAATAGTTACACATGAAGAGGATAAAACTGAATGTTTAATTAAGAAATGACTACAGATAATCTAATCAAATGCTCTCAACAAAATGCATCATAAACAGACCTGGAAGTCTGCACTAGTCTATTCTCAAGCAATGTTAGTATAATGTAATATGAGGTAAAGTTCTGCTCATAGTGAACAAACAAAATCATCGCTCAAGAGTGAAGTCATGACTTATAACAATCCTTCATACAGCTATCAATATCTAAACTAAACTCAAGTGATCCACTGAGGATTGTACAGCCTTTTTTGTTCATAGATGAGAAAGGGAAAATGGGAAACATTTTTGGAAAGAGTAAAACAGAAGTATTGGCTTTTTTCAGTGTGTTAAATTTAGAACATTTGCAGAAAATTTGCAGAGAATATTGACATTTGTTCCCTGTAGAGGTGAACGTAACATGTTTTCACTTAGAACATTAGCTAAATGTGTCAGAAGTGTTGGTACTGTACAGAACTGTATACGTGATATTATTTATAGTTATTTTATCATTAATTTTTATGTATATTTGAATTCCCAAATATCTAAAGTTCATTCCAAAATGCCACATTGTTCTATCTCTCCACCTTCCTTCATTTCCTTCTCCTTTTCAGTCTGTTTGTATGACTAGCTGCTCTCTCTAGCCTATGTCAATGGGGTCTTTTCATGCACCTCATCCTCACTCTGAAATTATCACCTGCTTAGGAGACTTCAAAGCAGCCTTGCTGACACTGAGAAATGTTCCATTTGGCCTTTTTGAAGTGACCACAGCTGCTCTGGATGTGGTTTTGTTCTATACCTGGTTTCACACCATGCTTGTGATGTCTTCACTGTGTTGTTTGGGTGTCCTGAAGACACTGAAAGACATGTATTTGTACAGTGGAAGTTTACATATGTATGGTTTGCATAGATATTCCAGGATGAAAGTAGTGATGATTTTACATTGACATTTTAAACAGAAGTGTTTACCGTACTCTTTCTGGAACATATCTGTTTCAACAGATCTATAACGAGATGATCCGGGACCTTCTGAATCCATCCTCTGGATTTCTGGACCTCAGAGAGGACTCAAAGGGGGAGATCCAGGTAGCAGGAATCACAGAGGTGTCCACCATCAATGCCCGAGAGGTCAGTTACTTCAATTTGCACAATATATCACTCACAAATGAAGCAAACAACAATGATTATCTTGTAACTGGTACATGTGAAGATCTGGGATATATTAGCAAACACTTAATGCTCCTAGTCAGTGTGTTGGATGCTGGAGAAAATGCTGGATGCTCTCACCTGAGAGACTTCAACAAGGGCCAAATAGTTATGGCCAGGCAATGGGGGTGGACCATCTCTGAGGCAAGGCTTAATCTCAGTCAGCAGTAGTCAGTTCCTATAGACATGTGTTCTCCCAAATTCTCCAGATCTGTGGTCCCACCCTGCGGCTTACATACGCTGAGTTCATACCATGATGGGTCAGAGATGTTTTGGAGGCAACAACATATAGCACTATTTGCAATTTGCTTTGAATGTTGCTGCTAATCACTGTAAACTTTAATAGTCAGAATGACTAGAGGACCCTTGATTTGATGTAATATGATATTATCATGATACTTTGACATAGTATAATTCTACTGGAATGACATATTGTGATATAATTAATTTCTTTTGGCTGTTAATTAAGCCCCCCCAAAATATTTGGACTTGTAAACTTTGTTCAATGTTCATAACATTTTATTATAATGTTTGTATAAATAAACAAAAACACATCCATATATTACCATTATTAATTCAGAACTTGATCTCATCGTTTTTTAAAGGTAGAGGATATTTTTCAGCACAAGACTGTCAACTTTTGTGGTGAATGAATGATGAATGATCATTTCTGAAATTAAGATCATGGAGTTGCTGATGAAGGGGAATAAGCAGCGGACTCAGGAGCCCACGGCAGCCAATCAGACGTCCTCACGCTCTCATGCGGTGCTTCAGGTAGCAGTGAAGCAGCAGAGTCGCTGCAGGGACGTCCTGCAGGAAGTGCGCTTTGCTCGCCTCTTCATGATTGACCTTGCTGGGTCTGAACGCGCTGCACAGGTACAGCACATACCAATAAGCGTAGATTTGTAGTGTAGAATAAATCAGCTTTTAGACTTAAATTGTTCCATACATACCTAAAGATTATCTCTCTGTTCACCAAATTTGTGACAAAATGTGCATTATGAGACTGGTATTAAGAGTCTACAGCTTGAAGATGGCAGTTCAACTACATATCAACCGATACTGGTCTGAAGCTTTAAAGTAATGGTTCACTCAGAAATTATATTTATATATTTTCCCCAATTAGTCTTTGAAACCTTAATTAAGATCTAGAACTGGTTTAAGTAGGTTAAGTTTTAGTGATGTATTTTTACAGAAATGACTATTTAGGTGAATACGGGTTTCTAGTGTTTATTAGTACAACCTCATGTTTATTGTTAGAGTTTTGAGTGAACCACACATCAGATGTGCTATTTGTAATTGAAACACTTAATTTAAGCTGAACATCTAAAAGTAGGCTTCTGTAAGCACATCACCCTGAAGAAGAAAAACAATAGGTCTGTCTCAGTAGTTAGTGAGGTGTCTACAATTTCAGCTGTCTAAGTATTCAGCATTCTAACCACCATCCATCCTTATAATTCAGATAAATGAGACTCTCTGGTTACACAGTGATGACATCACTTACTTGCGCCCACTGCACACGACCGGCATTTACTTGCCTCAGCTGTCAAAATTGCCTCAGCATATCACCACCATAGATCTTCTTTTGCAGTTTTTATAGCAATTTTAGTAGAAGAACTTAATTAAATGTAAAAATAATGTAAATAACCTGTTACTGGCTGCTCCACTTGCATCCACCATCTTCAAACATAAGCATTGTGGGATTTCATGCATCCAATGGTCTCTTGTCTTGTTTGAAAGCATCAGTCATGATATGTCATGAACACCCAGTGGGAGATGCACGCAGGTTATAACCAGATAAAAAAAAAGCACAGCAAAATGAACAAAAGGGGAATCCAAAAGGGTAGTCAATGAAAAAGCTAAGGTCTAAACCAAGATGAGCAAAGAGAAAACAAACTAACAAAACAGACTAACAGGAAATGATAACAAACAAGAATGTGACAAAACGAAGGAAACTAGAAGAGTCTAATAGCTGAATAATAAGAAAAGCAACAATTAGAAACACTATAAACTAAACTAGGAAAGACTTTATGGAAAATAAACAGGAAATGGACAAAACAGAATAGGAGAAAAATAACTAAAAAAAAAAAAAAAAAAAAAATTCTGAGGCAGATACCAAAGAAGAAGGGAAGATAACAATGGAAAAACACAGGTAGGACAAAGCCAGGAAAATACAAAAAGCCTCAAAGGAACTCAAAGGCAAAGCAGAATGAAGTTAATAATGGGAATAGCAAACACACAGGTGCAAGACAAATAAAGACCAAAACAGGATAAAGTTATGTAAACAATATCAGAGTAGAGATCAGGGATTTTCAATAAAGGCTTCATGGTTGCATAAGAGAACAATAATACTAAGCAAAGAGAAACGTTCACGGAGAAGCTTATATAGTGGAGTTGATGGCAGTTTGATATGAAGCAGCTGGGCTGCTGGTCATGTGAGTCCCTTCTGGGGAGTCCAGTTCCCTGGAGGGAAGGGAGAACTACAGAGGTGGTTACATACCGATATGGAATGCTGAGAATGATGGGATTTGGAATTCTAGAGATGTCCATGATAAAACAGAATGTGGCTCGGATGAGCGGGGAGCGTGACAGCACCTCAGTAGGCAGCAGGGGTGCATATTGTGATGTAAAATGCTGTCTATGTAGAGAGCTCACTAAGTATTGAGACAGACCCAATGTTTCTACTTTTTCAAGACAGTTCTGGAATCATTATTTTCATGTGGTGCAATGAATAATTTTCTAAATGTAACCTTTTTGAGGTCAGAGATCAGCTCCCTTTAATTGTTATGCAGTTTTAAAAGGAAGACACAAACAGAAGATAGGATATTCAGTAGCCATGAAAGTCATATTTTTGTTGTTTCAAACTCTTGTTACACCACAGAGCAGCTATGCCTCAGTGGGGCTTTAATATATGAGGTTTAAATTTAATAACAAATCAAAAAGGGAACACAGTTTTGAAGCTGTGAATTGGTCTCCTGGCAATAAATGTGTTCCAATGGGAAAATAAATTGATTTAGAAGAAGACTCAGTTATTGGGTACAATTATCTGCCAATTGTGCAAGCGTTAGAAGCCTCACAGCGGGGTGCTGTGATTCAGCCGCCTGTCAGAACTGCTTATTAAATTGGCTTTTTCCTTTCACACCATGCTGGAGAAAAACACATGGCATCATGTTTTAGGAGAGAAAATGTTAATCTGCCATGGTAACAGAAGGAAATGTTAACCAGCCAGTCTCTCTGTGGGAGTAGATGTATAGGGCCCAGCCGTGGTTTGCCCTCCCGAGGGGTGTATGTTAAATTATAAAATGGATTATTCTGTGCGGTTGGTCATGGGTTGCTCTGCTACATGTTCGAATATTTGCTCCTCACTGACATTGAAAAGTAAACCTGTAGTGTAAATGTAAAATAATAGAAGAGATTTGAGTGCCCCCTACTGGTTAAGAATTAAATATTGATGAGCCAATGCACTAAAAACAATCATTATTCATTTTTATATGACCACTTTTCAAACTTTCAATGTCTCTTAAATGAACCATGCAGTTTTTTATGGGAACAGTTTGGTGAAAAATCTGATTTTTGCATTTTCATAGTTTGCAGTGAGCCATACTGTGTTCTAAATGATACTGACTAGTCTGTGAAACCTGGATTTAGTTTGAACAGCTTGAAAAACGTTTTGGTATTACGTTTACAGTAACACCCAGGATATTTAGGTGATTATTGAGGTTTTTTTTTTCTTTGCCAATTTTCTCTCTTTCCCTATTTGGTAGTCACCAATTAACCCAACCCATTAGTGGCTTGCCCTATCACCTTACATGTCCCTGACTCTAGCCCAAACCAGCAGGCATTGCAATGTGTGATTGACAGAGAGAGTGAGAGCGCCATCTACCTGCCCAGAGAGAGCACTGCCAAATTTGGCATCCCCAGCCGTTGATGGCAAACAGCATGATTGGGATTTGAACTCACGATCTCCTAGTCATAGTGTCAGCACCTTAGCCTGCTGAGCCACTCAGGGCCTTGAGTTCTATTGGTTTTTAACAATGTTACATTGTTAAACATAGCTCCAGTTCTAAACTAAAGAAGCAAAATGTCTCGATTGATTGTAAGGAGGCTGTGGAAACACAAGGAATAGGAAGCAGGCAGCGGAATCCAAAACAGAGAGTTTAATGCGACAAAGACAAAACAAAACAAAATAAGCACTGTGGCTATGAGCTAAACTTGACTGTGACTCAGACATGAGTACACAGAGCAGAGGCTTACATGAAAACACAGAATGACGGACATTAAACACATGACATGACAAGGCTTATATAGGGAAACACTAACAAGGCAGACAA
>BRDA01005953.1:82791-95577 GCA_036984385.1 Crenuchus spilurus | reverse complement strand
TTTAGTGTCCCAACTTTTCTGGAATCCGGTTTGTACGATAGGATGATGATGATGGTAGGAGCTCCACTCTTATTTGAACAGGACAAATCTACAGAGCTTAAACACACACACACACATCAGGGATGAGGAGGAAGAGGTAGTGGGAGTAAAACTTGTGTAGGTAGAGGTCAATGTAATGCATTATCAACGATGTTAAGAGCAATGTGTAGGTCTGTGGGATGAACACACTAGGATAAGCAAATAGATGTTATGTATTATGGAAAACCTGAGGTTTTTCCTGCCTGGTCACATCTTGCATTATAATTGTTCTCCTGTCACTATCACCAGGCATTACTGCACAGAATACAGGATCTGTAGATGCCAGGTGGCCAGGAACACAATCCCAACTCCAGGACATTGAGTCTGAGTCCAATCTGCTCCACAGGCAAGAGACAAATAAATACCAGGAGGCTATACTCAACCAAGCCAGGATAATTACAAATAACTAACTGATCCAGTGTTCACATTTCAGCAGATGTCCTATAAGCAACTTGCACAATAGTGTCCACTTTATTAGGTACCCAGGCTTGTTGGTTATTTTATCAGAACCACATATCACACCTATACTGACTGTAGTCTAACTATTGCGGCAGTTGTCAGCCCCTCTACCTCATTCATTACTGCTAAGGGATCACCGTAGGACCAACACTGGTCCAGCTGTTTATTTATGTATAAATATATGTGTATGTGTGTGTGTATATATATATATATATATATATATATATATATATATATATATATATATATATATATATATATATATATATATATATATATACATATACACAGTGTATCCTATATATACAGTTAGGACAATAAGTATTTGAACACCCAATTTCTAAGTTCTCCTACTTAGAAATCATGGAGGGGTCTGAAATCTTCATCTTAGGTGCATGTCCACTGTGAGAGACATAATCTAAAAGAAAAAATCCAGAAATCACAATGTATGATTTTTTAATTATTTATTTGTGTGTTACTGCTGCAAATAAGTATTTGAACACCTGTGAAAATCAATGTTAATATTTGGTACAGTAGCCTTTACAGAGGTCAAACATTTCCTGTAGTTTTTCACCAGGATTGCACACACTGCAGCAGGGATTGTGGCCCATTCCTCCACACAGATCTCCTCCAGATCAGCCAGGTTTCTGGGCTTTCGCTGAGAAACACGGAGTTTGAGCTCCCTCCAATGATTTTCTATAGGGTTTAGGTCTGGAGATTGGCTAGGCCACTCCAGAACCTTGATATGCTTTTTATGGAGCCACTCCTTGGTTATCCTGGCTGTGTGCTTTGGGTCATTGTCATGTTGGAAGACCCAGCCACGACCCATCTTCAATGCTCTAACTGAGGGAAGGAGGCTGTTCCCCAAAATCTCGCAATATATGGCCCCAGTCATCCTCTCCTTAATAAAGTGCAGTCGTCCTGTCCCATGTGCAGAAAAACACCCCCAAAACATGATGCTTCCACCCCCATGCTTCACAGTAGGGATGGTGTTTTTGGGATGGTACTAATCATTCTTCATCCTCCAAACGGCGAGTGGAATTAAGACCAAAAAGTTGTATTTTGGTCTCATCTGACCACAGCACTTTCTCCCTTGACTCCTCTGGATAATCCAAATGGTCATGGTCAAACTTAAGACGGGCCTGGACGTTGCTGATTTAAGCAGGTGAACCTTCCTTGCCATGCATGACTTTAAACCATGAAGTCTTAGTGTATTAGCCACAGTAACCTTGGAAACAGTGGTGCCAGCTCTCTTCAAATCATTGACCAGCTCCTCCCATGTAGTTCTGGGCGGATTCTTCACCTTTTTTAGGATCACTAATACACCACGAGGTGAGATCTTGGAGCCCCAGTCCGAGGGAGATTGACAGTCATATTTAGTTTCTTCCATTTTCTAGTAATTGCTCCAACAGTTGATCTTTTTTCAGCAAGCTGCTTGGCAAATGCCCCGTAGCCCTTTTCAGCCTTGAGAAAGTTTACAATCTTGTCTCTTGTGTTTTTGGACAGCTCTTTGATCTTAGCCATGTTAGTAGTTGGAGTCTTACTGATTGTGTGGGGTGGACAGGTGTCTTTATGCAGCTATCGACCTCAAACAGGTGCTTCTAATTTAGAATAATAAGTGGAGTGGAGGTGGACTTTTTAGAGGCGGACTAACAGGTCTTTGAGGGCCAGAATGTTTGCTGATTGGCAGGTGTTCAAATACTTATTTGCAGCAGTAACAGAAATAAATGATTCACTGTCTCTGACAGTGGACATGCACCTAAGATTATATATATATATATATATACACACACACGCACACACACACATACATACATATGTACATACACACACACACATACACACACTGTACCCGCACCACTGTTGATGTGCTGTGAATGATCTATTGATTAATGGGGCTGATGTAGAATGCAGCAGCAGATGAGCTATAGTGAGTAACTGTACAAAATGCACCTTAACTTGCAAAGCTGTGCATGCACAATACTGCAAACAGACAGTGACCTCTGCTGGTGAAAAGTGGTCAATGCACAAACTGTTCAGGATTATACACTGGTGCATCGCTAAAAAATAGTATATTCTGAGAGTTCATTTTTATTCATAATTAAGTATAAAAGCTGAAGTATCATTTTATATTCATTATATGTAACGTGACATTTCAAGCCTTTTTTGATTTAATGTTAATACAATTCGAATAGTAATTTACTATGACAAACTCCAAATGAAATATTCTAATGTGAGATTCTGGATTTCTCATTTTATATTCATGAGTAAAACAAAAAAGGCTTGACATATACCACTTTAAGCATAATAAAAATAAAACGAGATTACCTTTTCCCCCCACAATGCTCATTTTTTTTGATGTGTCACTGTATGACTTAAAGACAGACATTTTTCCAAATAGGATTTTAAATAAAAATCAGTTTTATTTTTAAAATAAATGCAATTTTACAGTCTAAAAACAGCAGGCCATGCACTGCTGTTCAGAACATCCGAGGCAATCAAAAACAAAACAAAAAATAAACGATATAGGAAGAAAAAAAAAATAAAATACACTAAGCTAGCCGTTCTTTTAGTTGTTTACAGTGATCTGTCTCAAACTCCAGGGTGTGAAGTCTTTCCTTCATCCAAATATCTGGCTCTTAAATTATCGTTAATATGGGACTACACAAAAACAAAACATGAAGTGACATTGCTATAATAGGCACAAGAATAGTCACCTGCTTAAAGATTCTTCATGTAGGTGTGCTAAAAACAATAACAAAAACAAGCTTGGCCAAAACTTTAATTGCAGTAGACAGAAACAAACACTTCTATACTGTATTTAATTTAAGGCTGGAAAAAAATGGAAAAGCCCTTCAAAACATGGAAGTGATGAAATATGCAGCAGTTAGATCTAGATCAGATTCTTCAGACCTGGAGCTTGAGACATGCTTCATCACATAATATATATATATATATATATATATATTTATTTATATATTTTACTCTTAAAAACTCAGTAAGACCTTAACATTGGCAGGCACACATCATACCACACAATGCAGAAAGATGGCTTTTTTCCTTCTCTTCTGGAAAAATGCACTTCCAAAAAATGACAGAAAAAAGCAGCAACATAAATGACAATAACTGTACAATTCTATAAAACTGTGTTTTTACATTAGTTACAAAAACTAATACTTCATTTAGCATTCCTTCATATTCAGAAAAAAAGATGGACATTGCATGTATTGTCTTAAAACACAGTGACCTATTGCTGGTGCATAATATGTTTTTTAATAATACTATATGGTTTAGGATAAAGTGTGAAAGATAGAAAAGCAGGAGAATATGAAGCAAACTTCACGGTGCTTCTTATTAGAGCCAGCAAACTCCAGAAACCAACTGAGGACATCCTCACGTACTTCAAACTGAACAGCCGCTGGACTCTAGCCCTATTTTTCATTACAATTTCCTTCAAGAAACTTAAGTTTTATAGAGAACAACACTCTTGGGATACAATTTCTTTATTATGCTGCCTTCACTGTATTGTTTATGCTGTCCATAAATTTCTCCTTGCAACAATAAAACCAATGACTATTATTTATAGTGGAATAAAGCCCATAGGCCATCCACAAACAGTTGTAGTGCTGAATGCATAGCTATACAGCAAACTCAAAGGACCCTGCCACAGAATATTATGTTAGACAAGAAAAAAAAAACACTACACAGTATATTTCAGCTTATTCATGGGAGCAATTTCCTTCACTATAGAAGTGCTTGTAATGGCTTAATGTTAACAGATCATATTAAAAGCAAAATTAAAAACTTGCAAGATTTTAGTGTTTTGAATGTTATGTAGTCAGGATTAATCCTGCAAGACGTATCAACTTCCTTCGTGATGAGAAATACTAAACTTAGTGCCAAAGTTCCTTCATTTAAAAAATGGATGCTACAGTCATTAAAGTTGTGTTTACAATGACTGAGAAGTCTGTAGTGTTAATTACTGAGAGGAAAATGACTGGAATGGAGTTGGCATGAATCTGACAGGGTGTTCAATCACAGTGAAGCGGTGCAGGGAGTACAGAAAACTAATAAACACAAACGAGCACCAAGAGATCCAAAGCACTCAATTCCTCAAAATATAACAAGAGTGCTAAAGAAAAATAACTGTCGGGCTGATATTTTTTTAAGGTGTTTTTGTTGAGAAAAGCCTGAAAACTACCATGAAGGATGAAAGGGTCATGGATGTCAATCTAGATCCCATAGGGTGCACAAGCATAGCGATAGCAGGTGGCAGGAAGGTGATGACAGGTGTCCAATGCTGCAATGACCAAACACTCGCACACACTCACTCAGACACACACACAAACACACTCCAGTCACTCTGGTGGCCAGCAGGCAGGAGTCTCTGTGAAAGTAGCTGCTCACTTCAGGAAGCATTCTCAGATATGCCTCAGCAAGAGGTGAAGCCTTGGGCGGAGTGAGAACATTCTCCTCATCCTCAAAGTCACATCATTAGTGTATTTTTTATGTGTTTGTCAGGATGCAAGAAATAAAATCATAATTAAACGGTGTTGTCACCTTCCAAACAATCATTGTGTGGCCATGTCAGACTGTTGGCATGGTTAAAAACAAGACAAGAAAAAGAATACAAGAACAAAAAAAAACAAACACAGCTAGCCTTCCCCTCCACCCCATCCCAGATAGGAGGAGAACAGCTTTCAGACCCAACCACTGGTGAGCTTGTAGAACATCTCTTCATCTAGAGATTCATTCTGGTCCTTGGCACGCGTGGACAGAAAAATGTAGCCACCAATGAACTCATGGACCACCTTGCAGTCCACCTCTGCACAGATGAATGACAGACTGGGCTCATCTGCAAACTCCACAGTAACCTACAGTCAAATTAACATGATGTTACTTAGACTGAATGAAGCAATAACAATAATTCCCAATCCCATTTACACCAATGTATCCCTTACCCCAAAGTTTGTCTGCCATGTTCTGTTTCTGAAATCTGCTTCTTTAGCATTGAACTACAGCTATGAAGACGTAGCTGAAGATCTACTACATTATTTGTATATTTGTAGTTTGTGTTCTCATTTACACTGGCGGTAGAGCGGAAATTGTGTAAATTAGATTTTTCATTAGAATACATTTAGCTTGGCAAATAATTTCTGTGCTGGCAGGTAAAAATAGCTGTAAAATTTAGGAAAATTTCTTATTGATAGACTATGAAAAGGTCCACTGCAGCATGGAATTTTTGTTTTGTTCCTTATACTCTATATTATATGAGTCAACATTATAGTATTCAACATAAAATTCACCATGAGGAAACACACAATAATTAATAATATTCAATGATATGACAAAACACATTGTGATAAGATGTTTTACTTTATCAGCCAGAACCTAACAGAGTTATAATATTTATATATTATTCTATATAGATAGACAGACAGACAGACAGACAGACAGACAGACAGACACAGACAGACAGACAGACAGATATATATCTATATATATATAGATAGATATATATAGATAGATATAGATATTTAAAATGAGTAAAAGTAAACATATACCATCTTGATCTCCCAGTTGACGTTCCACTGTTTCATGTTACTGAACCGCCAGGTCTTGATGGCATCTCTTGTGCTTGCATCTATGCGGATCAGTCGGTTATATGTGATGCCAATTAGCTCCTCTCTCTTACTGCCCTGGAATCTTCGAAAACCAATGAAACAGAACAGCAGAGACTTACATGAAGTAATAAAGACTGAACAGGGTGGAGAACAGACTGAACTATCTTTATTTTGTGTTCTGTTACCATGCAAGCATAAACACTGCTCTAATAAATATATTTAAATGAAATGGAATGATAAATGACCAAACAGCTGTGTCTGTTTATACTGACACACAAACCATCTGTAGAAATCAGGGTGTATGGAGGTGGGTAAACATGACTAAAAAGTGGAGGAAATGCTCACTTAGCAAGGAAATGAGTGATCCCAAACTCTGGCAGTGACTGCCAGGCCTGGATAAAGCGCATCTTGGCCTCAATCAAACTCATCTGGGCCACGTTCTGATGGGCCTCCAGGATACGAGCAGAGATCTGAAGACAAAACACACAAAACACTGTCAACACTTAGTAGTTACTAAGCATCTCCCTCACCATTAACCACACATGCACCCACACACACCAACATTGAGCAAAAGCTGATGTCACAGACCTTGGTCACGAATATACACATGCCATTACCCAATTGTCACTAAACATGCCACACATGGCAGATATTAAGAGTGTCCCCACAGGCACGTAAGTAAAGGTGATGAGGCAGACAGGTTCTCCACCCCTGAGAGAGGCCTCAGCGGTGAGCTCTGTCCGCTCCTAACCACACTAAAGCTCAATACAGCCCAGAGTTGTTTCAGTCTCTTGGCTCAACAATCACAGATGGACAGTTTCAGATTTTCCCTCACCACTACGGACATCCCCACCACCACTTAAACCGCCAAAACGCATACATTCACAAAGTGTTAGTAGATCAGTAATGAAAGGTTTGTGATGGATTTTAAGGAGCTAAATGATCATTTAAATTTTTTTTTTTAATTTGAGAAAAAAAAAATGTAAGTAACATTTTACACAATAGTTAAATTCTTTACAGAAGGATATGACTGTCAGTTCTCAACAATGTAGAACTGAGATGGAGTTACCCATAGTTCATTGCCATTTGCTAATGTCTTTATGTCATTATATATCTTCAGAAAAAAAGTGTTTTTGTATTATAACCTAGTCACATATGGATACATTTGACATGTTAAGATTAATGGTGTTTTATAGTTCATTAAAACTCATTTTTCGTAAATTACTATTCAAACAGAATCAACATTAAAACAAAAGAAGACATGAAATACCTCACTTTACATTTATAAATATAAAATATTAAACAGTTGAGTTTTTTATTATTAAATTATGAACACAAATGAACATTTTCACTATAGTCAACCTTTGGAGATGTCCTAGTATGTTGGTTGGGCTGTTGTAGATAAGAGCCACTAAAATAGTCTCAAGCAATGCAAAGTTACAAGCAGAAGGAGTTAGTAGAAGAACATCTACAATGAAAGTGAGTAACAACAGTTAAGACAGACATCACCGCAACTGACAAACAGTTTCACTTACCAGGTCCCTGATATAGCCTGGCTGAAGAGGGGCAGGAGGAGAGCAAAGGGAGGGAAGAAATAAAGAACAGGAATAAAAAAATAAAGCAAGTGAGAAAGCAGCAAACAAGCATCAATCAGAGCATCAAAAAAGGGGCAAACAAAAGGGAGGGTGTGATAGACAAAGCTCATGCAGCAGTCTCTAGCTGAAGGCACAAGAGGAGCAGGAGTGTGTTTATAAAGAACAGAACACTTTTATTCCTGTTAATTATTTTCCAGGTTTCCCACACCTTGTCCTGGACTACAGAGAGTCTCTATAAGACGTTGTACAGGGGGATCTGGGAAACACTGCAATGAAATCCAACATCTGGACAGAATTTAATAAAGACAGATAGCAGAATCTCTTACATAAATATTAATTACTATTTCACCAATAACATTATGTGCAAATTTGTGTACTTTAAACTATTTCCACCAGAGGGTGTTCTATGCCAAATTAAAGCTAGAAAGGAGAAAAGTGACTCAGAATGCCCCACCATTTGGCAGTTGTTTTGCTTTTTGCTGTGTTTGTCAAGTTTACTGTCCCTTTCAACAAATTGCTGAGCAAAGATGGGCTATTCTGGCATCTCAATTCTCACAGCTGTGCTAATTAAGCTCTTTGTCATGTAGGACTTCTAAGCAGGGGATAAAGCTGATGTGCAGTTTGTTGATGAAATGAAGATCGTTATGAGGGCAAAAAGAGGAAAAAAAACTTGCACAGCTGAGAATGGCTACTGTGCTTGTCCCAGGATCTATTTCCACTCTACATTCACAGGCAGCTCTCATTTCCTGCTGCTTTCCCGCCTGTTCTCTGCAACCCCACCCCCCACAGTTCTGAGGACAGGCTCAGGGGATCCGGCGGCTATGAGGCTTTCATGTAGCAACGACAGGGTGGAGAGCAGCTGGGAAGAGAGGCGGACGCTACCAGCCACCACCCCTAAAAAACTGCACACTCTGGATGTCGGCCAGGGCCACTGCCCCAACACTACTCACTACTCGCTCTCTCACACACACACACACACCCAGCGGGTTCACCAACTCCATCTTCCTGTTTCTGAGTGTAGTAAAATACAAACTATTTTAAAATTCAACATGGTGCACTTAGAACTGCTCCATTCAAAGTTGCTAGAATGTAAACGTTCCATGTTTCCTTGAAAGTGCAGAGATTGTAGTTTTTTTCCCCTCTCGATAAGGCATTTCCTGTCATTTCCTGTATTGTGATTTTACAGCCTCCTCAGCAGTCTGTAGTGATGCCAGGCTCTCAGAGCACACACACATATACATCAGGCCTGGGCTGCTCTCACACCCTGGCTTGTACTTTTCTGAATCATCACTTAAAGCTACACCTTCACAAACACTCATGCCATCTAATCACTTACACATTGGGCACATTCCAGCCATGCCACAGCATCCATTAGAACATCCCACCATGTACTGTGCTACAAGGTACAATTTAACCATTTACATGTGTCAGTATTCACACACAGGCTCAAATTCAATTTGGGCTGATTAACTACATATTCTACAAGAATTGTTACTTTCATTTTACTTCCTAAATTGTTTCCAAATAAGGCAAAACTTATGTCTCAAATGTTACATTTAATGTAAAAGCAACAGCAACAGACATTACTCCAGTCTGACTAAACAGCTAAAAGGCATGCCCTTCACTCTGTAATGAGAAGAAAGGTGGAGAATGTCAAAAGGACAGAACGGAGGACTAATGCAAATCGCTGGAGTGGCAGCATTCTTCTAGTAGATAGTCTGACGTCAGGCAGACGTCTGGGATGTCTCAAACCCTTCACTTCACGCAGAATGAACGGTTTGGATTCAATCAAACCTTTGCTTCAATCTCTTTCACCTTCTGACCAATGGTTCATCAATCTTTCTTCTCTGTCTGTCCCTGTCTGGCTTTCTGTCTGCCCTTCTCTCATTTTTTCCCCCATAACAAAATGTCCTCTACTCCAGAGGACAGCAACGTAATCTTCCTGTAGCAGAAATTAGCTCCTGAAACAAATAATCCAGGTAATGAAGGACTGGAGAATGCAGATTAACTAGATTTAGGCCTGTAGAAAAAAGCAAAAACCCAGAGTGCAAGTTTTCATCTACATCATTTCTAGTCCATTATGCTTCATCAGCTGAAACTGTGAACATTTCAAACATTTCATCTGCAAAATTCTTATTTACCTGTTTGTTCTTGTACTTCTTCAGATACCGTGGTGACACCAAACACTCAGGGTTGATGTCGGTGTTGACTGGTTCAATGATTTGGGGATCAGGGTTCATATGCTGCATCTTCAGGAAGGAGAGAATGTTCTGAACCTCCAGGTTATAGGAACTGTCTGCCATTGTCTTTCCTTTGGAGGCCAGACGGCAAGCAGCCATCCACTGTGCATATTGCCTCTCCTAAAGAGGAAGAAGGTAAGGTGATTGGGTTGACAAACATGAGGGTGATTAATAAACAATAAAATCGTGTCCTCTGCTCTGAATTGACATCAAAACCTCAAAAGTCAGCTTCTTTAAGTTAGTACTAATGTGTGCAAAAAAAAAACATTACTCACAGTGTCACATCGCAACCAGATCTCATTCATGCCATCAGCCACTGGGATTAACAACTTGATGTTGAATTTCTGACCAGAAATATTGACATCTGGGGTCACCTCACAGCCTGTAAAGAACAAGTGGGGTATCCAACATACAGCTTCAGATATGCACAAAAAGTAAAAAAAAAAAAAAAAAAGTTAAAACACAAAAATGTTAAAACAAATAAAAAAAAATTAAAAGTGTCACTCGCCTCTCAAGTTCATTTGATGGGCAGGTATGCCATGGGCCTCCTCACGGCTCTTGTAGCAGGAAATTGTGATGTCCTTGAACGTGCACCAGTATTGCTTGGGTCCTTTCAGTGTAAGTTTCTTTGGCCTGAAAAATGACAACATAGCTCAAAGTACAAGAAAATACAAACAAAACTGTACTTTTCCCCACCATTTATGAAACAATTTAGTGCATTCACAAAGCAGTATTTGAGTAAAACCTTTCAAACTACAAAAACAACACCCTTAAGTACAGCAGCTCTATATTGTGTTCCACTCACTTGAAGACTTTAACATAGTCAGCCAGTTCAGGAATGGATGTAATATCACCCTGGAATGGAAAATGAAACAGGGACACAACTGACCACTTGGTTGAAGGATTATATTCAAATTTCATGACTCTGTGATGATGGCATGCAAAAACAGTCTTGTGTTCACTGTATTCAAATTGTGTCCTCAACTCTGAAAGGTAAGACACTGGGTGGTGAAATGTGTAAAAGTGAGAATGAGTGAAGGATGAGCTAAAGTACCAGTGTGTTGGAGGTTTTGCCTCCCTCCAAGGTGATCTCCAGATCTGACAGTGCAGCATCCACCTCATCTACCTCCTTGTCACTGTTGTTCATGTGATTGTCCGAAGACATGATCGACAGTTTGTTGATGTGATACTGAAAATATGAATAATTAGACATTAGGTAGCACTCAAGCACAAGTCAAAGACACTTCTTGAATTTCCCCTCGGGATCAATAAAGTATCTATCTATCTATCTACTTTTCTGTCTTGTGTAATTTAGCATGTAAGCACTAATTAATCTTCAAATGCTCTAAATTACAGAACATTGGGCAGCAAAGCAAGGCCAGCATTTTCTACTTTTTGTGTAACAGGCTGTATGTGAGCAGTAAATGATGATGATAATGATTTTCACAAATCAGGTTATAATTGAGTGAGTTAAAGAGAACATCTTTTACATTTTACTTAAATTCAGACATTTTTTTTTTAAATGTTGAGCCATGCAGTAGGAAAAAATGACAATAGAGTTGTTAGACTCATCCCTAAATACAACTTGTTGACAAATGGTATTTATACTGTCACACGGCCCCCATCACTCCCCCAATACATGAATGAGCAGATGGTCTGAAAGGACAAGCGTATTTTAAGGCACTGCTTCACTAACAACCCATAGCCAACTCACATTTCAAAATGGAGGACAAAGATGCCCTCACATCACCACCTCTCCACCTCTGTGGCTGCCCTTCTGAAAGACTCACTTCTGTTCTCCCAAAATACTTCGATTAAAAGATGCATTACCATCATCATGCTGACTACATGCCATAATAATGATTCACTCTGATGACTCCAGGTGAAAGCCCCAGTATCTAGAGGCTCAGTAAATATACCTAGAGACAAGCCTCCAGCCCAGTAAGCCAGAAATGCAATCCAAACCTTAGTTACTCATCCAGACAACATAATACAGTGTGAACTGATGTCCTATGAGGCAGTATGGTCAAATTTAAACTCCCCTGTAACCAGCATGAGCAAGGCAAAGAAATACTAGACCCCAGATACACCTCTACAAATCCCATGCTGAAAAACTAACACCTCTTCAGCATGGGATTGCTGCTGGAGATGGATGGATGTTATGCTGGGTGGTCCAGGCCTCTCCCATACTCCCATCCATTGGACACCCCATTCTATATATATATATTCGGGGTGAAGACAGTGTGGCGTCCTCAGGTCTTGTCACTCGGCTCTTTTACGATGGTCTGAAATAGCAGGGTCCCTCCAAGACCAAGGAGGCCCCTGAAGGGGGTAATGGGGATTGAATCACACCTAGAATCTTACATCCTTCCTTAAAGCTTCTGGGCACATTTCTGATAAACTGCCTTAATGCACAAGCACAGTCCATTTCAAAAGTTCACACATTCATTTACAGGCTAAATGAAAATTTGAAAACTATGAAAACTTCTCGTCTGCCATCACCTCGAATAAAAGACTTAAATAAATAAAAATACATTTTCATATACAGAATCTTATACTTGATGTTCAAAACAAAACACTCAACTATACCACTGTTCTTAATACTTAACTTGAACAAAAAATAATCTTTGTAAATGCAAATCCTATACTGCAGACAAACTTTAGTTGACAAACTAAATGAAAAATTTGTATGTTAACATACAAACCGGATTCCAAAAAAGTTGGGACACTAAACAAATTGTGAATAAAAACTGAATGCAATGATGTGAAGATGGCAAATGTCAATATTTT
>BRDA01005953.1:59435-82691 GCA_036984385.1 Crenuchus spilurus | reverse complement strand
TGTAAGAAGAAGGGGGGATGCCACACAGTGGTAAAAATGGCCTTGTCCCAACTTTTTTGGGAATTGTTGACGCCATGAAATTTTGAAACAACATACTTTTCCCTTAAAATGATACATTCTCTCAGTTTAAACTTTTGATCTAATATTTTATTCAGAATAGAACACAAATCACAGATGTTGGCACCTCCACATCATTGCATTCAGTTTTTATTCACAATTTGTTTTGGAATCCAGTTTGTATTTAAGAAAATGGTTTAATCCAGCAGTACTTGCTATACATGAAGAATGTACGGTAATAATGTGCTCTTTTCTGGCCTGCAGAAAGCAACTCAGGACAAAACTAAAGCACAGGCATATAGGCACAGAGCCTATTCAATTCATTAAGAGTGCAACAGGGCAGGAAGCCCAGCATAAACACTGCATACTCTGTCATCACTGGCTTACTAAGCAATACCAAACAGCCTAATAAGGCTTTGGAGTTGCACCTCCCTCCATCTGGAATTCAAAGAGACAGATACGCGTATACAATTGAAAGCTTATTCTTATTTACCTGAAGGGCAGCAAACATCATCATCTCTTCCTCAGTACACTCGATTTCCTCTAGCAGGATGGCCCATTTGGCCTGCTCATACAGCTGGTTCACCCGGATGGCATCATACTGCAGTTAGGAAAATGGAGGCAGAATTAACCCCCAGCACAGCCTGTTCTTCCCAGCTGAGCAAACAAGACACCTCTGAAAACCACTTCCTCTATTCCACACCCACTGTGTCAGCTGTAACAACTACCTGACAGCTAGGGATGTGAAGTGGCTGTTCATCATGAGCAAAACTTCCCAATAGTCACGTTTAAAGTGCTTACAGTTCTTAACATTCCCCTCTGACTACATTCCTTGTATTAAGTGTGGATCCCTACTTTTAAATGTGAATACAAACTTATTGAAGCAAAACAAAATAAACAACTTACAAAACTTACTTAAATCAACTTACTTAACTTACAAAACAGTATCATGGTACTACCATCATAATAGATTCAATAAACAGATTCTTCATGTTCACCACCTGTATATTTTTGTCATTGGTACAGTATACTGGTACATTTCTACTATTGTTTTTAAAGAATTGTGTTTTTTGGACATTAACATGATGGTAGTACCACAGTATTTTTGTAAGGGATAAGAATACAACATATCTGACCAAACAGAACAAGCCAATAAACCATATAAACACCAGACTTGAACTACAGTAATGATGCAAACCAGAAAGCTGAAAAAGTTCTCTAACCTTAGGGTTAAGGTCGAAAAAGCTATGGTATTTGAACCGCAAAAGAAGAACCTCATTCTCTTTAACATCCTGTTCCATCAGAGATCTGGAGGAGTCCAGCCACCTTCAGAACACAGTGAAAGGAAAGCCAAATTACAGCACAAAACATCACAAATCACAAACTTCAGAGCAAGGATACTGCACTTACCCCTGATTGATCTTGGCCTTATCCAGAAGGGATGGTGGTTTGTAGAGCTTGACAAGTATATCAGGGGAGGAGATGGGCTGACTGACAGCCAAGATGCTGGGATTGCCCTCAGATAAAGGGCTATCTCCAAACCAGGCTGAGGTGGGAGAAAGTGGACTGCCATCTCGAGAGTCATAGGTGGGAGTCATGGTTTTACTGTAGAGGCCAGGACTGGAGTAGATGCTCCCTGAAATTAAATGCACGTATGAGAATTCTGTTGTAATAATTCTGATTTGGTAATAATTTAGCAAGCCCACTGTATGTGTATATATATATATATATATATATATATATATATATATATATATATATATATATATATATATGTATATGTATATGTGTGTGTGTATATTATATATATATACACACACACACACACACACACACACACACATATATATACACACATATATATACACACACATATATACACACACATATATACAGCAAACAAAATACACTACGCTTAGTCCAAGACTAAAGAGGATTCTCAGAGACATGTCTTAAAGGCTGAATTTTAGCCCGGGACTGTGTTTAATTTACATAGAAAAAACATATAGTGTTATGCAAAAATTCAGACATCCTGGGTAACTTTCTGGGTTAATTTTGCTATTTTTAAGTGACAATTGGTAAACACATTCAAAGAAAAAACATCTGCACATTTTAATAGATACTTTATAATTGAATTTAACATAATGGGGGGAAAAAATACATTAAATGTGGCCTCTTTAAAAGTTATGACACATGAAATATTTTACATTACATTGATTTTTTGTAATGTATTACATTAAGTAACTAATAAATTCTATAATTTAATTATAAATAAAATATAATTTGTGAAGTAAAACATTCAGAAAAAAATCATAGTTAAATCAAAAATTTCACACTGAGTGTCCAAACTTTTGCATAAACTGTACCCTAAAGTGATTCTTTATAAAAGCAGTGAGGTAAACAACACAATGCAGTGCCAGCACATCACCACTACAAAACAACCACACTTGCTGCCCACATATTCACTAATGCACCTGCATCAAATGCAGTATAACTCTGACTGTGCAGACATGCAGATGAACACTAAAAACAGTTTTCAACATCAGGGGTGCACAGAGCAAAGGACAGCGCAACCAGAAGCATGAAGGGGTCCTGGAGCACAGGCCGCATAGCTGTGACAGCTAGCATGGCTTAAAATGATATACATTTTTCTAATCAATTTACACAACACCTATTTTTCTAATGTAATGTAAGTCAAAAGGCACAGTATCAAGCATCACATTTAGAATTCGTCTAGTATACATTACAGCCATTTATGGCTACCTCCTATTTTAATATCAACTTTCAAACATTAACAAAAAAGGAACCTGCAGTGAATGAACAAGTGTCCTATAACTTCTCTGTTTTGTCATGACTTTAAAAAGTACCTGCATTTGCACTCAAAAAAAAGAAGTACAATGTATACAGTGATCATGTTTACATGCACAACAATACTCTGATCTTAAATAGCATACTCAAGTGACAGGGGGTATTGTGACAACTAGTGCTGTAACACTATTCCATTAAAAACACATAAACCAGTTTATTCAGATTCTGAGACAAGAAAAGCAAGGAATATGTGGTACATATACAGGCATCAGTAAGCACTACTTTAACATGTAATGTGGCTTAATCATGTGAACTTAAGAGGCTTACTGAGAGATGAATCAAGATGCACAGGGCATAATTCTTGAACAATTAGAATGTAGAATTTTTTGCCAAAGCAGTATTATCCAACTGCACAAATCAGATAGAAATCTCAATTTAAAGTAATGTAAGTGATAGACAAACACAAGGTTCTCAGGGTAAATGGACATGTAGTTTGGGTGTAAACAGAAACAAGAACCACTGATTCATGGCAGGAAGCACATAGCTAAATAAATAGCATAGCTGGAAAAATGACCATAACCAGAATGGTCAGAATTCCAAAAACAACACGCATGTAAATGTGGTCAGTGTCACAAATTATATTCCCACATGAATTCCTAAACCCCTTAAATGCTTAGAGTTTGCCAGCAGGCCCAGACTTCTATAAATATATAAGTAGTTATAATTCTAATATAATTACTAAATAATAAGCCACATAATGTAATAAAACTGGGATTTTAAATAGTTAATTAATTGTTAATGTCATTATACACCACATATTTGCATTCAGTGACTATTTATCTTCACTACACAAGCGAGGAAGCACAGTGGCTCTTGGTTGAGAGGCAGACAGGCCAAGCCACCATTGCAGCAGTGTGAAGCCACAGTGATTCAATGGGACAGGAAGTGGTTTGTGGAAGGGGAGAGGTCATGAGAAAAAGGAGAGAGGACTGAGGACCAGTGCATCCACAGGCCTTTGGGGAGGGCTTGTGGAGGATCTCATAAACTCAGCAGAAGGTCACTGAAGGGTCTTCCGCTCCCTAAAGGAATGTTAGGCTCGTACAGAAAACTGATAAGGAACACAGCCCTACTGAGAGAGCTACAGGTCACTCCGTTTACTCTAGTTTACAGTATGGAGATTGTCAGTCTGGCCTGGAATGTTAACATCTCCTAAATCCTAACCCACACAGAGACTCACTGGATAAGCATAGAGAGCCATGGATCAGTGCAGTGTTTGTTTGCACACAAACATATAATCACCATAAGGAAGTGCTCATTGTGTTCTGTGTGCTATCAAAAGGGTAAATACAGTGTTAAAGCCCTGGGCAGTAGTGTTGAGAACCCCCTTTAAAATGGAGAAAACCAAAGCTGCAGGCTAATCCTGGATCTCCTCAGTTTCTTCAGATTAGCTCCTTAACTTGGCCTATCGGGGGATGAATTCTTGGGTAGTATTAAAAGTTCAAGGGGAAAAATAAGCAGCAAAACAAAAAGCACAGTGAGCAGAGCCCTTCCAAATTAGCATGGACATGTTCTATCACATGATCCCCATCAGCTGAGATCCAACAAAACCAGCAGCTGTCAAGTGACTGCGCTCCAGCACTTGATTTTGGTGAGGGGAGGTGGAGGAAGCAGTGCAGAGAGGCACAGAGAAACAGAAAGCCTTACCTTTCACAGGTCCGATGTATATTATCTCAGACGCTGGAGAAGAAAGGAGAGGAAAAGCAGTAGAAAAGAAACAAAAAGAAAGGACAGATTAAAGAGATTAACAGATGGGAGGAAAGGGAAAGGTTAAAGAAAATGTAGAGAGAATAGGACATCTAATTGATGGAAATCTCAGAGCATGACTCACTTTATCCTCACCCAGACTGTCAGACAAGGAGAAGATGGGAGCATATGTAAGCTGGTGTCAGTCACCAGCAAGAATTTATGACTCAGTTTGAGGAGTTTACCAACCACAACAGATCAAACTGTTCTCAGGCCTTAATCGAGCATCATTTTGACCAAAAATACTCAGCGCTACACTACACAGAGAAACTATTAGGTCCTCCTTCCAACCAAGTTGAGAAAACAGCTGCTAGATGAAGGGTCAGGTCAGGGTTGTGCACAGTTATGTTGTTTGTATTTTTAAGTATAATTTTGTGTTCAAGTCAGTGTTCAAGAACAAGATCAGTGAAATTCTCAAAAATCAACAATTCATCATATTGGGGGTGTATGTCTCTAATAACAAAAAAACGACTTCAAAGCAGTAGCGACATTTGAACAGCGAGATTTTCTCGGATACAGATAAACATGTAGACGTTTAGTTTTGTGAAATTTACTCAGTATGTGAGTGAGAGAAACAGCTACCACAGTAAGATTCCTTCTCCTAACAGTAGGAGTTGAGGCTCACTCTGGATTGATTGCATCGGGGCGATTCTTATCACCTGCCCCACCCTTTCCCAGTGGGGAGTAAACAGTAGTTCTTGAACTAGTTTCCTGTTGAGTGAGAATGGCCCACAGCAGCTTGTGCATGAAAAATCTCCAATTACAACTTCCTCTCCAGAAAAAGAGCCTTTGTAGAGTGAAACATGGAAATGTCTTATAGCTTCTATATACCATGCAGGACCCCTGCTTTATTCTAATAAGGGTCAGTCTGGGGTTAAATGCTAATAATGAAAAGAACAAGAGCTGGATTGACAGTGGAGGCCAAAGCCCAGAAAAAGGTCACCCTGGACAGTGGCCCTTGCAAGCCCTCAGCTCCAGGCCCTGCACCCGTGGGCTGCATCTGCGTGTGGGATGCCTGTTCTGGGGCTCTGGGGTGGGGCATGGGTGGGACAATGAGCTCCATTCATGGAGCCTTGGCAGCAACTCTGACTGAGATAGAGACTCACCTCGCTGCCTCTTAAAGAGGGTTTACTTCATCACGACATGGTGTAGTGTGATGGCTGCCTGATCCGTTTCAAAATGGCAGTGTGACCAAATATGTGCGGAATCTAAAACATTCAGTCCCCACAGCCAAAGACCACGCAAAATGATCGCAAATCATATGCTTGTTCCAATCCCACACAGTCGCATTTCAGCACTCTCAAAATAACAAAATCACTTTTGTTTCCCTGCAGTGCAGCCACATGCACACTAATATTGAGCTACATTGCCAAAGACAGAAGCATGTTACTCATATATTGCACCACTACAAAAAAAACTATATATTATAAATAACTTCTAGATGGATAACTACAAAACTAACTACAGAAGATGCTAATTCACTCTGAAATGGCCTTCAGTCACTGATCTGAATCTATACATATTCTTATGATGCTTCTTTTAGATCAACTGAACATACACCCAGATGGAGAAATTGTATATATTTATGTGGTGTACTGCAAGGCCTATACATATCTTGGTGGAGCCCAGTTAAAAACATGAGAAGGGAAAAGATGACGGGAAGCTACCGATGTACCTGATCCAGGAGTGAGTAGAGGGCCTTCTAGCTCCAAAGTCTCCACTTCAGATTCCTCCAGCTTTTTCTTCTTCTTCTTGGGGTCACGGGGCTTGCGAAGGAGAGACAGTTCCTCAGGGTGACGGATATCTGCGAGACAAAGGGAGGTTTTTCTGGTAAAATCTCACTGCCCAACCCTGAGAGCACATCCAAGAAGTTTAGCACAACTTAGTCTTGCATAAAAAGGTTTTTTTTGTCAGATTCCTGTAAAGATAACATTTAAAGATGGGTTAAATGTAGGCTCACAATAAACCTCAGTGCACTGGGAAATGAAATGAGAGCAGAAAAAACACTTGGGAAGGACACAGCAGAGATACAATGGCAGACATCTGTGCACACAACATGGAAACATCAAAAAACACAATCTGTCAAAATTCCACTAAGACACTCCCACTCTCTTTCCAAAGAAAGGCGAAAGAGGTTAAATTTACCCTGTACACACAGATAGTTACACGGACACACACTGTTATGACAAAGTTATTATTTCTGACAGACACTGCATTTGCGATTGCTTGAAATAAACGAAAAGGCCATAAAACTAAACTTCCTTCAGACTGTGGACTATTATTGAAAAATGCCTGCCGATTTATACCAATTCAAGCAAACAAAGCTTCATATATTGACCACCTGAAAATCCCTCAATACCACCTTGATAAGTTTTACCACCAGCCCTGAACAGTAAAGTGACTGCCTTCAAAGCTCAGTTACCACACAGGTACTGTTTTATTCCACCACATAACTGTACTGCACACAATGAGGATTACAGACCATCCTTTGTCACAACAGCTACCGTGTACCCAACTCTGCAGTCTACCCAACTCCACAAGTTATTCAGGCTCCTCTTCATGTTCAAAGAGTGTCTGAAAGTAAAGCAGAGATTTGAGACAGAGCAGAAAAAGAGAATTCTTCAGGCTGTGATGGCTAAAGCAGACATCTTCTTTTGGCTGAACTGAGAGGAGACATATCAATCAACATTTATAATGAATTTTCTGACATTTAAGAATGCGTTTTAAGCAGAAGGTGCTGCCAGCATGCATCTAAAGAGGATAAACATCCAACGTCTGCAACTCCAGCTGAGAGACTGTCTGGATCTTTTTGTCTACACAATACAGTCTGCAAGAATCTGGCCACTGCAAGCATAGCACTTTTATTGATTGGCATTCTCCGTCCTGTTCTAAGAAGGCTGGCTCTTCATTACTTTGCATTAAAAGCACTATGGCAGGACGGCCTGCACTCCTCCACTTTTCCACAGCCAGAGAAGAGAATGAGTGTGTGTCAGAGGAAGAGGGGGGAACTTCTTGGCTTGGCGAGAATTGCTTGTTTAGTTTGTGTTACTAAAGCAAAAGCATTCCAGAGGTTTTAAGAACTACCAGATGGTAGTGCTCGCTCTCATTCTCTCTCTCTTTCTCTCTCTCTCTCATCTGGCCTTATACAGCCATATGTGAGGAATCAGGCAGCAGATGAGCACTATGACAGTCTGGAGGTGGAAGAGTGTGAAAAGGCTTGCTGAAGCTAAGGCTGAAGACTTAAATTATAAGAATTTAAAATGAATACAAACAAACAAAATGTCTTTCTTTTACATTTTTTTTAACAGTGCAACAAAACATATCAGCATCTCTGCATTATTAAGCTAGCTATAAAAACGTTTTAGAAACATCTAGCGAGGTTGCATCAAGGATATTAAATAAAGGTGTTTTAATCTAGTCCCTGGCTAATAGTCATTTCAAAAATAGTCAAGGTTTCAAAAAATGTACCATTCACTCCCCAGTCAAATAGGTCCACATACTGAGACTAAAATGCAAATTAAATCAACAGGACTGCAATTCATTGTTGTAGTGATGTCAAAAAAACCAAATATTGAGGTGCAATGTAGGGCAGCCAATCAGAACACTGATTGTTTACATATAATATAATATCTAAGTACACTTAAAAACAGTTTTTATTCTAAGCTTTAAAGAAAGGTTGGAAAACCCTTAATAATGCAAAAAAGAATACTGCTTTTGGTACATGCATCTAAACAAATGACAAGTCAACCACCACAGAAAAATTTTTATATAAATCAAAATGTAGGATATGGTCCCTTGAACACAATAACAACAATTAATATGTATTTCATTAAAAATAAAGCAAAAACTATTAAACTATACCAGATTACAGGAGGTTAGACTGAATAAGTATGTACTTCAAATGAACTCCAATTTAAAGGAATCTAAAATAGTCTAAAACCTAAATGATTAGGGTCATTGGCAGAGCCATCCAGCCATTTGCACTGAACTGCAATCCAGTTAGGAGTTTAGGGTGCTGGAGAGCAGAGGCACCTGTTTGAGCAGCAGCCAGTTTGAGGGGAATGACTTTTCTCCACCCTTCTGGCACTAGGGAGGGGGTAAATAATACACAGCCAGAGATATTCTTTTCATCCTTCACATGAAAGGAAGAAAAGAAAGCAATAGTAATGACAAGAATGCAGGCTGTAACACAGTTTGCCAAGACAACATAGTACAAAGCACCTGTTAACTGAGTAAGAATACACAACAGATCCAAAGCCTGATACATCGCTGGATTAGAAAGTATACAAAACAAAACCTTTTTCCATCTCAAAACACTGAAATGCACCACCATTATCCACCGACTTCACTCAGGTATTACCTGACACCAACCCTGTTGAGCTGGGGGAAAAGAAAAAAAAACAAACAAAAAAACCCAAAAAAAAAAAAAAAAAAAAACACACGTGGCTCATGGCCATTGATCCAGTTGACCACAAAATCTTTTTAAAAACCTTTAAGGAAGTTGGTCATTAAAGACTTAAATTATTCTAGATTGATTGTTTAAAATGTATCAGACACACAAGAAGAAGAAATTCATGTGTATGCCTTGCTGAGATGGCTAGTTCATAGCTAATTTTGAGAATCATCTGTTTAGGGAAAAAGTTGTAAGTAGATAATGCACTTACTAATGAATCATCAAAAACTATATAGAGAATATACAATGCCTTGTGAAACGACCAGTGTTTAAATTTTTTTTTTAATTAAAGCAAGAAGCACCACTAACAAAACAGCACCATGAAACGAAGGCAAGACCAAAAAGGTAGCCCTGAAGGAGCTGCAGTTCCCAGAGATTGGATTATCTGTCCATATGACCACAATAAGCTGTACACTAAAAAGAGCTGGGTTTTATAGAAGAGTGGCCAGAAAAAAAAGCCTTTACTGACAGACAAAAATAGCAACTAAATGTATGGAGGCAGGTGCAATGGTCAAATGAGACCAAAATGTAAGTTTTCAGCCACCATGGAAAATGCTATGTCTAGTACATAACCAACACATCTCATCACCCCAAAAACACCATCCCCACAGTGAAATATGGCTGTAGCAGCATCATGAGGTGGGGATGTTTCTCAGCAGCAGGGACTGGAATGGATGGTACTAAATACAGGGATATTCTTGAGCAAAACTTGTTTCAGACCATCAATGATTTGAGACAGGGATAAACTTCCAACAGGACAATGACCCAAAGACTACTGCTAAAGCAACACTCGAGTGGTTTAAGGGGAAACATGTAAATGTACTGGAATGGCCTAGTCAAAGCCCAGACCTTAATCCAATTGAGAATCTGTGGTCAGACTTGAAGATTGCACATCACCAGTGGAAACCATCTAACTTGAAGGAGATGGAGAAGTTTTGCAGGCCAAAATCCAAGAGGCAAGATGTGGCAAGCTCATAGAGACTTATCCAAAGTGACTTGCAGCTGAAACTGCCACAAAAGGTGGCCCTACAACGTACTGACTGGGGTGAATAGTTATGCACACTGAAGTTTATTTTGTCCTATTTGTTTTTAGTTCACAATAAAAAGAAAATGGCAAAAGTTGTAGGTATGTTCTGTAAATGAAATGATGCAAACCCTCAAATAATCAATTTTAACTCCAGTTTGTGAAGCAGCGCAAAACATTAAAAATGCCAAGGTGGGTGAATACTTTCACAAGTCAATGTAATGAAAAATTTAATTTGTGTTCATAATTAAATTTTAAACAGTGAAGTCATATTTTATATTAATTTCCACATAAAAGTGACCTACTTTAAAGTGTTTTTCATTTAATGCTGATATTGTCTGAAAGGTACGTTTACTCAAACTCAAAACAAAATATTCTATTCATTTGAGATTCTGAATTTGATTTTCATGAGCTATAACCAATACTCATCAATAGTAAAACAAAGATTTTAAATACCACTTCACATATAATGAATGTAAAATACGACTTTACTTTTTATATTGACCTTTTTTTCTAAATAATGAGAGCAACACACTGAGTTAAGAAATTGAACCCACTGAATCAGATAAAGGCCTGAAAATGCATCTCACTCAAAAAATCACTGACTCAAACAGAGCTCTGCTGATAGGAATGCACATGACTACATGTAAAGCTACGAGACTGTGAAATCTGCACAACTTGTGACCATTTACTCCAAGCAGTGTGTGGGTCAGCTGGACAAACAGATTTGGTTAAAATTGTAAACTTTCAGCATGATTTAAAAGAGGCACAGTAAAAGAATCTGATGCAGGGACCTGCTGGAGCCACTAAATGAAGCAAGCATGACTGACATTAAGGCCAAATACCAATTACCTTTCAAAAGACCAATAAGAGTTGCTCTTTCAGAGTGTCTCAGCCTCCTAGCTTTACCAAGTCATGCACAAGTCATTGCCAGCGTCCTCCATCTACAGCTGTCTACCATAGAGAAGAGACAGTGAAGGCAACAAGAGAGCTGTTCATTTGGTCTAAACCCCTAAAAGAGGTGACATTGCGATTTCCCAAGATTAAAAATACTGCATTTCATGACCCCAAGTCACGACCAGTAGTGTGAAAGTCACTACCATTGAAAGACTCATGATGACACTTCAACCAGTCATGTAGTGTGAATGGCACAATGACCGACAACTCAAAAAGTTGTAGTTTGAACCTGGCATTAAACAGCTGTTTACAAAACACTTTAAATAGATTTTCTATAGTTTTTTTTTGCTTTGTGTGTGGACCCTATTTCATTTGAGTGAAAGCAAATCTTCTTGTCACTTTAGTGACATTTCACATTTGTAGAGTGAGAGGAAGAAGAGAAGGGGTAGAAAGTCAAGTGATTGGACCTTTTGCACTAGTTATTTCTATTTATTACAGGAACTTTAGAGAAAGGGTCTGAATCCAAAGCTCACATTACCAAATGCAATATGGCACAATTTCTGACTCAAGTCTGTTGTCAAGATTTTGCATTCCTGTTTCTTTGAGCCACAGTGAGAGAGGGCAACTATTGCTGTTATTTAATTGTGGCTGTTTCAGTGTTAAGAAACAATATAAGCACAACATAGTCAGCAAACTGAATACTGGGGGAATCCTCTTTTTCCATTCAGTATCATCCTAAAATGTATGGTACACATTTGAATCCTATAAAAATCTGAAATGTGGACACTTAGAGCACGGGTGCAAAATACGTCGATCGCGATCTACTGGTCAATCGCAAAGGTAGTGTGGGTAGATCGCATGGCATTTTAAAAAAATAGAGGTCAGCCTATCATCCATCCTCGCTATAAAACTTCTCACTTGACTGACGTACAGGGAGACTAGTCAAGCACTAGGACCCAGCGGGAGTCCAAGCCTCTCAATCTGAATCAAGTTTCACTTTAGACAACCCCCAGGCTCATTTGATTGGCTCTGCCTTGCTAACGTGTGATTGGCTGTCTCCACTATTGCTCCATTGAAACAGCATCTGGACTTGTAAATGGTGTTTTTCAAGTTGGCAAGCAGTCTGTGTTCACCTGTCACTGTAAGTTCTTAATATGTATGTTTGTTCTGCCTGTGTAAGAAGCCTGAAACTGACCATTTCCATACGGAGTGGAGGAGGACTTTTTTTACCATGTCATTTTTAAACTGTTTGCCTTTTCACACATGAAGATCATTAAGTTCAAGTATCGTTCCACCATGACTGATGATCATTTGGAGGTTTGCTTGAGGCTGGCTATCAGCAGCTACTGTCCAGAGTATGCATCCCTGACTGATTCCATTCAGTGCAAGTCATCAGAGTAAAGTAGGCTAATGACAAAACATGTACACAGTTGTGTTGTGTAATATGGGTTCATGTAGTTATTCAAGGTACACCAGCATACATTGTACACATAAATTGTCAATATATTTATAAATAAATATATGTCTTGCATTTTTATCTTAGGTAGATCATTTTGACTTAAGTGACAGAAGTAGCTCGCAGGCTGAAAAAGTGCACTGGTCATTTCACAGTTTGTGTAACACAGACCTGCACAGACATTGGTCAGAGTATCCAGGACATGGCAGATTTACAGAATCAAGTATAATCAATTGTCTTCCAAAAGTGTAAGTCATTCAAGAATGGTCCATTAGGCATTGCAGTGGTGGTGTGAACTCTGTGGCTCTTTGCAATCTGGGAAACTGCTACTCCATGACCAACTGATTAAAAGGAATGAACAGAGAAATGCTCCATTTTGCAGGCAAATTAATCTCAACAGCATGAGTGACAGAGCCAGTCCAACATACAAGAGTTGGGTAATAAACAGTCATTGTCTCAGTCTCACGAACAGCTGCAAGAAAAATCCAGCATTCTGTCAGTCTGGAGCTGTGGCCAGCTAGACAGCTATAAACTTCTTATCCCCATCCCAATTCTAAAGCGGGTGCAGCACAGCCAGATAAAGGTATAAGCACAGGAAACGGACTGTGATATTTCCATCACACAGTCAAACAGCTCAAGTTAGAAAAGGCACTGTTTGTAATGTATGTGTGATGGGTATTTTAAACAGAAGCAGTGAAAATGTTGCCATTTAAATTTGTGAAGAAAATGTAAAATACAAGATTACTAGCACCTTCAAACTATAGAACACAGATGTACAAAATGACCCTCCCTATACACTAAGTTGCCGTACATCACTCCGGCATGCGTAAAGTCAGCCAAGAGCAATTTGTCCTGAATTGCTCTGAGGCTAAAATAGATTTATTATGGCAGCACTAGAGGCATGCCAAAGATGGAGAGGTGCATAGATATTTCCCTCTGAGCCAAGTTAGTGTAGCAACAAACAGAAATGTAATGTATTATATCAGTACTTTACCACCCAAGAATGTTTTGGTTAATTATCACTAACATCTGCAGAGATTGTTGCGTAGGAAGACATTTTACAAATAAATAAATAAATAAATAGATAGATATTAATTAAAAAATTAAAAAAGAAAGGAAATACATATTTCACTTGCACTGACAACAAAAACATTAAGGGTGTAGCAGTAAACAGTGAAACACTAAATTAAATGTTTATTAAGGATCCATGGCATCTGTTGGATCAACAAGAGAACACACCCACCACTGAACCAGAAGAGTCATGCAGCTGGATGTTACCAATCAGCAGGCTCCAATGTGTGACCTTTCACCTAAAGTTCAGTAGGGCTACAGCACTGACACAGCCAGATATTGATAGAGAGCTTACTCAGCCTCTAAATGCTAGTCAGCCACGTAGGCTAAATACAGACATGGCAAGACACCAAGTAAAAAATTGTAACAAAATAGTTATTTGAAAAAGTTAAGTAATTTCCCAAGGACAAAAATACTAGTTAAGACCAGTTTTTCAATTTGACACAAGACAAGATAAAGATAAAATGTGATCTACTACAGTCCATGAATTTCAAAGACATTACAAGAATCTTTTGACCATCAATGACAAGCACTGCAACATATACTCAAACAGGTGTTTTTGTGAACAATACCTTTCCAGGTATTTTTATCTTGTTGAACAAGGTGTATTCAAAAGTTTAACAGCATATGTTCTACTTCTGCACATTAAAACACACAACAAGCTGCACTTACTGAAGGTCTTGCAGATGTCGGACACAGCCTTGAAGACACGGTCAGAGAAGTTCACCTTAACCTTCATGTGTTTCATGTTGGGCAGCTGCAGGCGCAGTAGCTTGTGCTGTGGAGTGAAGAGCAGCCTGGCGTCAGCTTGGATTCCATACTTATCCAACGTCCAGTGGGTCTTCAACAGCCACGTCTTTTTCTTTTCCCACCACAGTGCATGATCTGACCAGTCCTTCTTCACATCTATTTGAATATAAAAAGACAAGAAAGAAAATAAATCACTCGACAAACACAGTGGAATCAACAGAAAATTGGAAAAAGGAGGGCAAATACAAAGATTAATTAAATGCACCACAGGCTATATCATATGGGGAGGTGAATTAAGTGAGACAGGGGTCAATCAGAGGTAAATACAGAGTATGTGAAGGCAAGAGAGTGAGTGACAGTGATTTATTACTGAATTAATATGCCATTAGTATAGCAAAGAGATCTGTAGCTTTAAAGACAGGAGTGTGACAATGCATTTGGGGCTGTTTACGTTGTCTGTGCCTCTAGAGAGCTCACATCAAACGTGACATGACATCACCAAATGTGCCTAAGCAGGGGGTTGTATTTATGGAGCAGGGCTGAGCAGAGAGGGCACACAAAGCATGCAGGAGGCATGCAAAGAGAAATGAGATGGGGGTGGGACTGGGGGAGTGTTTGAGTGTAAGAAGTGTCGCTTGCGTGACACTGTGTGCAGATCAGGTTCAAGCCTTCCTCTTTGTTCCAGAGGCTGATTGCAATGTCAAAAAGCAGAGACGTGGCACCTAAAACCAGTTTCTTTTTTCACAGCTGTGGGCCAACAATAGAGGAGCAGGGATGTATGCATGTGGAGCACAGCAGTGTCCCTTTGAACACCCCTGGAGGGAAGATGAAGTCCACAGAGATTAGGGGAGCGCAGAAGCAGCTGGTTAACAGATTATTTGTTCACTATTCTCTCCAAGTGAAGGCCAAGGCTGAGGGTTCTGCCGGTCTTCTGAACCGTGAAGCCCCCAGTACAAAAAAGCAGAGAAGCAGCAAATAAATCTTGACTATCATTCATTTGATTGACAAATAATCGCTTATTTGGCTTTTCTCTTTTTTTGACAAACACCAAACTTACTGCCCATCTTGCAAAAAAGGTGAGTGTGTTAAATTCACAGAAAAGTCCTAAATTCAAAGAATGTTTCAAATAAAAAAAAAAAGAATTCCACAAATTTTTGAAGATAGCAAAAAAGTGAATGTGTTCAAAATAAAAAAATATAAATAGTCATTTTATATTCAGTACATAAATACATAAAGTAACATATTTCAATCATTTTTTTTTGTTTCACTGCTGGAATTGTTTGAATAATAATTTACTCAAACTCCAAAATATCCTGGATTCCTTTATTTTAATCAATTCACAAAGATGAAAAATAAAACAAACAAAAAAAAAGGCTTGGAATGTCACTTTAAGTGTATTGAATATAAAATATGACGTAATGTAAAATTAAATTATACAAATAAGCATTTTCAAAATATAATTCATAATATTTTTGATGTGTCACTGTATTATTGTGAAACAAAATGTTACAATAAAATAGCATGGAGATGTGATCATTAGGGTGACCAGATTCCAATTCACTGGATGTGGGACAAAGACTATGTTTGTGTGGGACAATGTGGCACACCAATGCATCGAGGTAGTCTAAAATAAGTTGGCACATAACAGACTGCAAATAAAAACGTGTGTGCATATATATACAGTCATGCTCAAAAGTTTACATACCCCTTCAACTTTTTCACATTTTGTCACCTTACAACCACAAACTTAAATGCATTTTACTGAGATTTTAAGTGACAGACCAACACAAAGTACCACATAATTGTGAAGTTGAATGAAAACGATACATGGTTTTCAAAATGTTAATCAAATAAAAATCTTAAAAGTGTGACCAACACCGGCGCTGTTCTGACCTGATTTACATTGGTTTGTGTTGATGGGCGCGACCTTAACCTGCGTCCGCGGTTGACATGATCAAACAGCCCGCCCAGTCCCCTGATGACGGCCCTCACTGCTTTCCCCACACAGCCATTTGAGAAATGCCACATTATAAAACACGAATTTTGAAAACTGGAGTCTGACTATCAATAACAATGCGGGACAACGTCTCAATATGCGGGACGCGTGAAAAATATTGAAAATGCGTGACTGTCCCGCACAAAGCGGAACATCTGGTCACCCTAGTGATCATATGTATTGATTAAACACTAAAGAACACTAAAGCCAATTGTATTATTTCAACTAATGACAGCAGCCAACAACCCACTAATGCCAGGTTCACACTACATTACTTTTTCTGAGTCATCAGTCATTGTGCAGTTCACAGTACATGACTGGTTAAGATGTGATTGTGAGTCTTTCAGTTGTTGTGGCTTTCACAATACATGACTGGTCAGCGACATGGGGTCACGAAATACAGGATTTTTCATCTTGGGAAATCGCAGACTACAAATTGTGCCGCCTTTGAGCCGGCAGCACAGCCAGCCAGCACGCCGCGTTTGAGCTGTACTATCGGCTGGCAACCACCACAAAATGATTCAACCCAATCTCGAATATGGATGAGAAGATGGATAAAGGCACTCAGCCAGCAGGAACTGTCTGTTCTGCAGAGTTGGAGGTAAATATTTAATGAATGAAAATATACTTGTCTGTTCAGTCCAAACACAAGATAGTCCCACCTGTCGCCAGCAATATTTCATCTGTCCACTGCATTGATCATAGATATAATCAGTTGCATTTTTTCTTCAGTGCAGTAATAACAACAATAACACAGTGAAGAAATAATAAGCTGTTCTATGTTGCATTGGGTATACCCTGTGTTTGCTGTGAATCTGTATTGAGAACATGCTGTGTAACTATTTCTGTTAGTGCTCAAATGTCTATTCTGTTGCACCTGTCTTTTGTCTATTTCTGTCCTTCTTTAAATGGCAATTTTGTTACTGTGGTCCTGTTGATCAGATGGTCAGTGGCTAAACTTGGCTACTGCCCAGCCTTTATAACCCATGATAGCTCAGCTTTTGGTGGGCTAGTCGAGGGTGTCTGAGGATCCATGCACACCAATAAACCAACTATCCACACTACATCAGCTAGTCCCATTATGTGAAGGGTCTGTCTGGGGTCAATTTCTACAACAAATATTGCATCAATGGACACGTGGTTCTCTCTCTACACGATCCCATTGGTTATAGGTAGTTACTGCTCTTGAATCACAGTCGCCAACTGAATCAGATATTTAGCATATCAAATATTTCCCAGGAGTCTGTGACTCATCAGCAATCACACTGCAACCATCTTTCTGCAGTTCACACCACACGACTGAGTGAGCGTCAAGTAATCCCCAACTTGCCTCCAAGCAAAGATATTTGTCAGCGATCTTAAAAAAACAAAAAAAACAATGTCAGTGACTGGAAAAGTGGGCTAAACTTGTATAGCGTGAACTGGGCATAAAAGGTCTTACTACTTAAAGGCACACCCACTTGTGATGTCACATTGCTTCCCATCAACACCACCACTAAAAGTTCCATTTTCATGACTTCATCTTTCATGCTACAACAAAACAGAAGTCATACCACACCCTAAACTACTGGTAGTGTATTATTATCATCAATTATTATGCATCATATGAACATTACACGGGACATTTCACTGATTAAAGACACTTGAATAATAAAAACCCACATTGCTTTAATAAACATCATTCTACATCATCAGCAGCTAATCAACTTTGTCAGATAAACACTGTACCGCAAAGTCATGAGTCATGTGGAGACTGTAGGTGTAAAACTGAGATCTTGGCTGTATGATGTACAACAGGCTTTGCAGTATCAAAAATGGATGTGACAGACCTATTCAAAAATCTAATTGGATAGCACAGCAGCAGACATCTGCAACAAGCATATTGAACAGTGATCAGTTAAATGAATTCCCATTGTAAATGAGCTAACAAAACTGTCTGGCGGTGCGGTAAACCTGATATGGGTCGAGCGTAAGTGAATGGAGGGGGAAGTAGCGGATGTTCCTGCTCCAGCAGTGATGTCAGTACTCAGGCATCCTTCCAGTCCAGCACAGGGACTAGCACTTCCCTCGGTAGTGTCCAGTTTCCACCACCCCCCCTTTCAAGGCCTGTCTCTTCTCTCTCTACTTCCCAGTTGCACTGCTCTCAAAGCTACTAGCTACTGACTCAAACACACTGACTCAAGGTTTCTCCTCCATGCTGCTCTGCTAGCATCCCAACATTTCTACTTAAGGCTCACAAAACCACACTGTTTCCATTTAAGCTACAGCTTCTTATTCTCTAGGCAGTCTGCGGTGGGCAGAAATTGCTTGCGTCTTTTAAATCTCCTACAATTACTAGATATAGCTGAGCCTGAAGGAAAAATCAATTAAAGGTTAATTGGGGATCCCCTCTGGAAAATGGAATTATCTAACTACAGGCCAATTCATAAATGGTGACACTGCAAAGTGTGATGCATGGTACATGATATCATGAGTATGGTGTGTGGCTTGAACAAACCACTGGTTTCTATATGCTTGACTTCATGTCTCTATAAGCCAGTTCAGATGAGCAAAGGAAATACATATTCTGGCAACAGAGGTCCACTACATGCTAATCATCATCTCAGCTTACTGTAAACACCTTCCATAGCACTGCTTATCCATGTCAATCAACTGCCTGGCACCAGGCAGCAGTGTTGTGAGAAAACCTCCAATCTGCAAAACAGCAGCTTCTCTTTTTCCACCGACTTATCCTGACAACCAAGAATCTGTAAAGTCTGATCTTTCAGCTCTGTGGACAAGAAAAAGTTGAACTTAAGTAACGGAACACTATAATGTTCTAAAAAATAAACTTTATAGTATTCTATTCCATCAGAAACCCAGAGGATGTTCTCATACACTCGGCTGTGAACTTAATTACAAAACACTGTGAAAGGTAAACAGGAAATAATATTTAATATAATAATATTATAATAATAAATAATATAATAATATTTATTTATAAATGGACTCAAATTTCATTTTATAAAAATCTGATACTGGCTTTTCAAACACCATGTATATTTGTGATTTGTATACATCTTATAAATGGTAATTAATGATCCATGATCATTTAAATCTCCATTACCCGCTTTTCCCCATTATTAAGTGAATGTGAAAGTTCACAATTATTCACTAATCGACAATGTAATTGCACATTGAGGAATTTGACCTCTGCATTTAACCCATCCATGCAATGAACCACGCACACATGCCTGAAGTGGTAGGCCACCCTATCCATGGCACCCAGGGAGCAGTTTGTGGTTCAGTGCCTTGCTCAAGGGCATTTCTGTGATGTCCCACCAGGGGATCAAATGGTGACATTCCGGTCACAAGACGAGGTCCCAAATCACCAGGCCATGTATGCCCCAAATTAATATTATATGCAACTTCATTCAAAGCTCTGAGAATATTAACTGTTCAGATAACAGGGAGCCTCAGTTTAAACAGACTGAAAAAGTACTTGGAGCTCTGCAGTGTTGGTGGAGCTGTTTAATCTATAAATAATACTAAAGTACAGCATAAACTTATCTTTAACAGTATGTTCACATTATCTGGGCAAACATTTGACTGAACTGAGTAAAAAAGAAGAATGCTGCAGCAAAAACAGCCTCCATCATTTGCCAATGATGGCACCATTTTGAAATTCTTGCAAATGTGCAAGAGTAGAATGACCAGCATGTTCAGTTATAGAACATGAACACAAACACACTCATATAAATGCATTCATGATGGAGTTCCCCCCCCAACTAACATATTCCACATCCAATACTTACACCAAGATGTGCACTGAGGGGGGTGGTCCAGCGGTCATCTATCAAACAGCCTGAATAAAGACTGGTAATTGAATCTGCTGCAGGCCAATGGTATCTCCTAGCTAAAAATACAGGCTGCCAGGGATGACGTAATGCTGTAGCTAAATGAAAGCAGGGCTAAGTAATTGGGTGCATTGAAAGCAGAGCTAGTGCTGCAGAAGGGAAGGGAGAATTTATGACCTCTGCAAGCACGTGGGAAGCATGGTCCACACTTAGGGGAATGTATGGCCATTCATTACATCTTCCTCTGCTTCTACACTAATTAATTATATCAGTTTATAAGCACCGACTATCAAAACACAGCACACCTCATGTACAGCAGTTAACAGTCAATAAGGATGGACACTGTACACATTTCTCACACAAAACAACTAAGATACACATAATATAGTATTATTCAAATATTGCAGTATTTATTAGGAGATTAATACAGTTAATGTGAGGCACGAGAAGGTACACACGTTAATGGAACTACAGTGGTGCCTGAAATTTTGTGAACCCTTTAGAATTTTCTATATTTCTGCATAAATATGACCTAAAACATCAGATTTTGACAAAATAAGTCCTAAAAGTGGATTCTAAAGGGTTCACGTAATACTGTAACTTGTCACTGAAATGCTTGAAATGACCATTTCTGCCAATTTTACATCTCAAGGAACTTCCTGGTCAAATAATTACTAAATTAAAATATATTTTAAAAATGCATTTATTTACAAGAGAAACATTCCTGAAAAACTTTGAAATATAAGAAATTTTTAAACTTTTGTTGAACATTAAAGTACCGTCAAAATGTAGTTTATGAATGACGTAGACTCAAATTTGTAAATATGTGCATGTTATGTATATTTGTATAAATATGTTTGCTTGACACTGTACAAAATGCATTGAATCAAAATTAATGAAAAAATGGATACATTAGTTAAAATCGCTAATATTAACTGAAGTAGAATTTAGGACAAAAGGATACCTTGTCGGTGCCATATAAGTTGGCTAGAGGAAACGATAAGAGATGGTAAGAGAATGGAAGTTAGATAAAAATAAAACAGCTTTCCATGTTTGTATTGTTCACAGTAAATATGGCTACTCTGTTTACCGAATGCTTGGTGAGCTCTGAAGACAGAGGAGTTGATACGAACACAGTGGTGGACACTGAAATGATTAAGGGAGTCCAGGGTTCCTCCCTCCTGCCAGCACAGCAGCCTCTCTTTACTGTTTACACTGGGACAGAGCCTGTTTATGAAGGCCATGGGGGAGGGTCACTACACATCACTGAGGAATACTGCATGAACCAAAACCTATAAACCACCGAGCTAACAATTACCTTTTGATAATCGAGGTTTGAAAGAGATGTTTGTGCAGCTGACTGTTTCAAGGGTCCCCTCCAAATGTACAAACATTAAGTGCTTGATGTAGTGAGCAGAGGTAGCAAACCTCAAAAAAAAAAAAAAGCAACTAGAAAATCAACAACAAGGCTGAGTATTGATTAACCACTGAAGAATCAACTGGACACATTATTGATGCACTTTATTTCAGTTGACTTTCCAAACGTGGGCCGCCTTGCTTGGAAGATGTATTGACCCGAGATACTTATAAGACTAGATCAATGCTGAACATGGCAAACAAGGTCAGAATAAGGCTAAAATAAACAGCGGTGATGCACCCCTAACATTGCACACTGCTACAAATGAATTCAAGCAAGAATTGTTCCATTACAGAGTCAAATGGACTGCTAACTGCTTTGAGAAGTGCAAATATACAAATACAAACATGCACACATGCAAATAGATGGAATAAAGGATGCCATAGGCTGATAAATTCAGCAGGTGAGGAACAGCATATCTAGTGTAGTGTTACACACTGCAAGCTAGTACAGAGAGAATTGTATTTTGTTGTAAAATAAAGACCAAAACAATATGAAGCCCAACCTGAACAGAGTTATCCTGCAGTCTGTCTGAATGGACATACCATATATGGCACAAGCTTTATCTCTCTGAGACAAAGGGTCAGGTAAATACTGACAACCTGGGTGACAAGGTAGGGTTTTGTGTTGTCAGACAATTAGTTATGCATGAAATCATCTAGACAAGATAGTCAACACACTGACAGACATCTCGAGTCCTGTGCTCTGTGTCACGCAACAGTCGGACATCAATAGTCTGCAATATGCACAAGCAAGAAAACATACAAACAAAGGACAAACATGGACAAACAGATGTCTCCAAATTGTACTGCTGTAATCAACATTCAGGTTACTACAATCATATCCACTTGTGTTTTTATAGTGCACAAGTTTCACTAATGACCTAAGCAAAAGTACATTTGGAGGAAAAAAAAAAATTCCAACAATTCCCAACAGGCCTCAATGATTTTTGAACCAAAAAGTCCAAATCTCATCTGCGATCTTTAACATCTGAAAGGTCAGGTATCTAAAATCTGGAAAAAAACTAACAAAAATGTTACTGAGAAGTAGGGATGCACCGATACCGATACCAGCATCGGGTATCTGTCCGACACCATGTTCGTGTACTTGTACTCGTATTCATAAAAGTGCTCCAATACTACAGGATCCGATACCAGCGTGATGGGAGCTTCGTTTCCTTCTGACAGACAGTATTAGTTTGCGCCACAAAATAAATAAAATTAAATAAAATAAAAAACATAAAATAAAAAAAAAAAGATGATGACTACGTACGGTAGCCGAGCTGAACAAGCCACTTAACGCAGCATGACTTTAACCAGCCCGGTAGTAGAGAAGGAGCAGCTATGTCAGCAGTGTGGAGGTGTTTCCAGGTGAATGAAGGTGACAAAAGCAGTGTTAATTTCCTTAACGATAATTATGACGAAAAATATTCGTTGATGACCATTTTTTCACGACGAAAACGAGGCGAAAACTAAATAAAAACTAATATTTTAAAACGAAAACTATGACAAAGTATTAGCCTTTTTGTCGACGAATAAAAACGAAACGAAAATGTCACAGAATGACTAAAATATTGTTTTTGTTCAGTAATCTGCTTTTTAAAGTAAACCTGCCGCACGTCTGACTTCATCAAAGCACGCTAAGCTCCACAGTCAGTCAGTCAACAACACAACGAGCTGACACAGCTG
>BRDA01005953.1:36775-59335 GCA_036984385.1 Crenuchus spilurus | reverse complement strand
GCTCAGTTTCATTTTAATTGTAAGTATTGATATTTATTAGTACTCTTATTGGTACTTGGTATCGGCAAGTACTTAAATGTAAGTACTTGTACTCGAACTCGGTTTTAAAAAATGTGGTACCGGTGCATCCCTACTGAGAAGTATCTTGTGACTAGGACACAAGAGATACTGTTGTTGCATTACAGTAGCTAAAACTTTCCATACACAAATTTCAAATTTCTTGCCCATGGCTACAAAAAGCTACACAAGAGGAATGGATCCTTCATGAGACACTTTGACTCCACAGGCCAAAACATTAGCAGATACTAGGAATATCAGGTTCCATCCCCTCCACATGCAAGCCTTCGTAGCACACGTTTACTTAAAAATAAAGCTAAAATCCTGCTGAGGGCTACACTCAGAAGGTCATGTGATGTTATACAATACAAAGCATTGTTGTCCTGTAGTCAGCTTACCACCAATAGCCACTTTGATCAAGAAAAAAGTATGATGCATTTTAACATTAAACTTTCATGATCCAATAAAAGGCTAAATCAATCCCTTAAATGCTCATTTTGAGAATGTACCAAAACCTGCACAACATCTCCAACACTAGGATTCTTAAAAGATTTGAAGCCTTCTTCTTCAGCTCTTCCTCAAGGACATGCAGTGAAGGATGATGGAGGGTCACGGTCATCTAGAGAGAGGCTTGATCAATAATGGCCCCTCTGATCTTGTTTTCAGACACTCAAACCTCCCTAAGGGCACATACAATGATACCCTTAAACTGATCAAATGGAAATCAAAACAGAACACACACCAGAGGGAAGAGTACTGCCTCTAGTTAAGCAAGCAGAAAGCTCCTCTGGAGATACACCACAGACCAAAACTCCATATGCTGTAGTCTGGAGATTAGCTGGGGAGCCAGGTGGATCCAGAAGGATTGGCCATCCCAAAACCAGTTGAATCAACCTGGCTTTCCCAAATACCGGTCTTCAGTAGAATGGGAGATGTTCATGAACATTGCTACCTGAGAGCTCTATATGGATAAGCTGGTGAATACATGGACAAAGCAAAAGTGCCCTGCTCATAGTTTCTGGGCATTCAATGAATGAATCAAACCTAGATATAACGTTCCAACCTAACGTTAGCCTAACAATGAATGAATGTTCCCTGTTTGCCACCTGACCAGGTGTATAATAATAACATTAAAGGAATGTTCAAAGAACGTTCTAGCCTAATATTCACACATCTAACGTTCCGATAACCAAGCAAGAACTCCACACCATAACGTTCGCACAACCTAAATGGAACTTTCTCGCAATGTTCTTGCAACATTCTTGTGTTAGTTGGGAGACATATTGTTGTCAGATAAAATCTGCAATCAATATATTTATGTCTGCTGTAAGGAGAAGACTTTTAAACTGTAAGAAAAGAAGTGCAAAAAAGGTCACCACATGCTTCAATTTACTGTCAGAAGTGCATTACCAATTATTTAATGAACAGATCAAATGTCAGAGAAGACCTCAAAAGCAGAACAGAGGAGTGAAATCAGATGAGCTATCCTTCTCTCTGACTAGGCAAATATGTTTGTCATCAGTTAGCATCACAAGTTTGATTACTGTATGCCTTGCTTTGTGAAAAACAAATGGTAGGAGGTAAAAGCTCTGGGTGGAGACGTACAACAGGAGAGTCCTGCTAAATGTGGCGCGTGCCAAGATGGAGACTGTGATAGGCCACAGTCTGTCATTTGCAAGCTCTGATTGGCTCTGAATGTACCACACCTAAACTTCTTACCGTAGGGTAAAATAACATCAAAGTAATTGGTCACAAAGATCTATAAATGCCTTTTATTTCTTTTGGAAGCACTTGCTTTAATCTGCTTTTTTCTTCGCCTCCACCTTAAAAACTAGTGAGACGAAAAGTAAATATACTGAAAGCACGTTTAATAATGATCATTAGTTTGAGAATGACATCTCACGTTCCAAGAAATTTCAGACATTTTAGGAATCCAAAGCTCTTCAACACATCTGGGTCTTGAATTTTAGGCCACAATTTGTATTAAAGCAACTTGCACTGAAAGCAGCCATGTTATTGTTTTTACAGGCAGAGGGGTTCAGCCGGAGCGACTGAGCCACAGGGCTGCAGGAAAACACTAAATCACAGCCGGATTTGATCAGTGCAACAGGAAAGCTCTGCAGTGGGAAGGGCTCCTACTTAGCCTAACTACTTCCTGTATAATAGATTAGAGCGTCCTGAAGATGCAGCAGTATCACTCAACTTTACACAACCTTACAGAACCACAGCATTGACATCACCGTGACACTGAGGGAAATGCACAACCTGTAAACCCATAAATTACTCATTACTTACTCTGGAAAGTAATAATTCCAAAACACAGAGGGAAATGAGCATCATGCGAGTCTTCCCAAATGAACCACAGCATCCTTTCCTCACTATAGTCATGGACACCGTAACCTTTTGCTAAAATTAATGAGAATACTGGGGAAGTTCCAAAAACATCTACTGCTTGGAAGTCAAGATAAAATTACACAGGAACTGTTATATCCTGAGCAACATGACGTCCGTTTCCCTGAAAGCCCCTGCTCTATTGTTGAAGGTGGGATATCTTCCCCTCACAACATTTCAAGAGACACAAGCAGACCACAGTGAATTACACACATGCAGGCTAAGTTCTACTCGATGTCTGGAGATTTTCACAAGTTCCTTATTTTTCCTGTGCTGAACTTTTTTGGAAACCCATGTTTACCCATAAAACTAGATAGTACTTCTGGTCTGTTCTTTATAGGCAACAATTACATAAAATCTGGAAAAAAAACTGAGTTCAGGTCTAAAAAAGGAATAATTCACAACTAGTCAGAAACTGGAGAGAACCCAAGTCCTGAGCAGGCAGCAGAAAATACCATGATGACGGCAGCGTCCAAGGAACATGCCAAACTCTGGAAGTCATTTCCTGTTCAACAGAAGACTTTTATGGAGTTCTATTAGAACATCCCACATTACACATCCCCACACACACCCCATACCCACCTCCCAAAAAAGAAAACCCAATAGCTCTCCATCTACACATTCAGCATAACAGACAGAGGGCTAACGGATTAACCTGCCCCAACCACATTCATTTTAATTGCCTTCATTACTCATGAAAGCTCGGCATTCGTTCAGAACAAACTGCAGCTCACCTCAAAAGCAGACTCTAATAAATGTTTCCCTTGTCCTTTCTCTAATGTCATTTTGATCTCTGTATTCCACAAAAGAGTGTCCTTTTCTCATTAGAATCAAACCTGTCCCACAAGACAAGACAGTATCTACTCAATGACACTGTGAACTATATCACATTGAGTACAATGTGAATCTCAATTCACTCATCAGGGTTACTGCAATTTCAACTACATTATGTCCAGTCATTAAAACCATTTTGTTTGAGGAGAAACAAGTTAAACATATAGCAAAGCCATGTAAAACACTGAATATCATACAGTCAATAGGCTGTGATCAAACAGCTGGAATTTAGGGTGGGAATGCATGAACTACATCTGGCATAGCAAACGATTGAGGTTTTTGATCATTAAATAAAAAATAAATTAAAAAAACACTATTGAAAAGATCTGGCGGAAATGACCGAAACAATCAATAAAGCACTTTCCTGGCATTTCACATTTTAATCCATTAAGACTTTTAGAGACACTGGGCAGAGAACTAGCACAGGATGCAAGAGGATACATAGCATAGGTTGTAGCAGCAAACTGCACATGGAGGATACCTTCTCCGTTATGTACATATTGCAGGGCAATACTGATGAAATTCTATAAGCATCACATTTTTTCAGAGGACATTTAAATCCATTCCTCTAAAATAATGATACACTATGCAAATTTTTTTTGTCTATTATTTTTACTTCAAATGTCTTTCTGCTGCTAATATCTTTTTTTGATATCACTGTTTACTTTTGCTGTTTTTTTGTTGCTGTAACTTGGGTGGGTGAGTAACAATTTCAATCCTCTGTATGTCCTGTACATATGCAAAATTGACAATAAAGCTACTATCTATCTGAAATAATGTTGCTTGTTTTGAGTGAACCATGCTGTTCTGTTAATTTCTCCTAAAATGTCATCAAACTGACTTGTACACAGTGTACTTCAAATAGTGAGGGAACTGGGACATTTAATTTATTTTATCACAATTAACACCAATATACACACTGGAGCACATAAATTGGATAAGATGTATCTCAACACTACACAACACATTATCAGGTTTGTAAAAACCACCCTGAAACACTAATACTATGAGCTACTAATGCCCTTCATGACTTCAAGGACAGCCTGATTGTGTCAGCAGTAGTGGGCACAGAGCACCTTCATGCCATCTTCAAAAGCTCAGAAGCTGGACAAAAACTCCAAAAGTAATCTCAAAAAGGTCACAAATACACCCATAACAAAAGAGAGTCATATGACAAGAGTCATCTGGTTGCTTTCTACCAATCATAGGGTCCAGAAGAACATGTGACAGCAATCACTTGATAACAATTTAGAGGTGCCTCTTCTTATATGTGTAATGTCACAGAAGGGGGAAGGGAGAGATTAAAACAAGGTCAGTAGCTGAAAGCTCTTGGAGCAGACAAAGGACTTCCCACTACAAACCAGCCTACTAAATCATAAGAGCCTTATTGGGTCAATGAACCCTCTTATGCATGACCATAGTGTCCTTGCTCTGAAACTGTTCATTTCCTCAAAGACACTGTACAAACTCCATAATGGTCAGAGGACGTTTTCATTTGCGTTTGGTCACGTTCACCCCCTTTATGCTAAATAACAATGGCCACAACTTGCACAGAACCCAAAAAAGTACAGGTTTATCCCTTAGACATTACTTATATTATGGTGTTTTTTGTTAACATCAACAACCACAGCAGGGCCAGTACTAGGGTAAGAATACATTACCTTTTAATGTATCAGTGGTCACAGCCTTTTTGTACTGCTATGTTTAGTTAAAAACAGTAGCAGAGGACAAAACTGGCTTGACTTTGATTTGCCGTTGACAGAGCAGTGGAGCTTGGAGAGATCTGTTTGTGTAGTCAGTTACATTATTCAATAGGGCCTCCTCTTAAGGGTTAATAATTGCCACAAGCTGTAGCTAAGTATAACCTCTCGCTCAGAAAAACTGCTGTGTCTTCAAAATTTTACTGTGGCTTGGTTTACAAGTTCAAGGAAATAACCTGAAAAGACAATGAAAGGGGCAAATGGTGACAAGAAGGTATCTTGAAGGCTTTAATACAATATTCTGAACTACAAACTGACTAAATGAACTGCCATGCTAAAGACAGATTTAAGCTTAATACCAAGGTCAAAGTGTTTTACCAACCAGTAGGGAAGTCCACAGAATAAAGGCTTAAATAACATTGTCTGGAAATACGTAACAACTGCAGACATAGGACAATAATCATTTCGATACAAATTTGCCCCTATTACTGATAAATGTATGTCAACAGGTTCGTCTACTAATGAATGTGGAGAAATATAGCCTTAATGTGTTGAACTGCAGGTCATAATTTCTTATTCGTTGAAATATGATTATCAACAAGCCTGGATAACACACTACAAGACGTTTTATATCCTCTCTTATATCCTACTCCTAGCTGATTCAATGACACATGCTTCACAACTCCAGCTTTAGGCTGCATTACCATGTTAAATGGTAGAGAGCCCTTCAGAAGAACAAGCTGACTGAATTAGCCAGATTACAAATAACCCACAGCAGCTTTGGTGGAGAGAACAGCAGTGCTTACCAAGTTTCTCAACAAGCTTCAACATTACTCCGCCGATGTGAATTTCACCGGTGACTCTCAAAGACACATCCTTGTTGAGATCAGTCACATGCATCTTCAGTTCCCAAGTCCCATCGGCGTAGCAGCCATCGGGCATCCGTATACCATCCAGCGCCATCCTTTAAAACATACTTCAATCATTACTCCAGCAACAAAGACCTATTTCAGTTCACTCTAAGATTTTGTCTCATTTCTGTATTTAGTAGATTTTAATGAAAGGGCTGCTTTCCTCAGCCTTTCCTAATGTCTTTTTATTCTTTTCTGTTGGTAACAGCACATGGGCTCCTTTGCATCTCAATTTCAGGCTTCACCATTTTATTTTAGCTTTGATAAGTGACAATCAAAATAAAATGATATCACAGACATTAACATTTTAGCATCAGCGAGAACTTCAGGTACTTCAGACAATGCAGTTACAGATCTGTTGGTCCAAAGACTCAAGCCTGTCACTCAAGGAACTTATCTGATAAGAATATCATCACCCAGCCCTCAAATATATCACTTCATATTATATTCCTGTTGTTTCATCTTAATATAGTACAGTTATAGCTGCTACAACTATTACATAACTGCCTGATCACAATTATTTTAGCTAATTGCTATGATTTAAGCTGACCAGCCATTTTCAATTGTTATCTTTAATGTTTATTTTGTATTAAAAGTGTGAATTTTCTTCAGTTCCACTTAAACATGTCATGGATCTTAAGGAAACAAGCACCTAACTTGGTGTTAATAAAGTTTTACAGCAGAAGGGTGATGCTTGTTTCTTTGAGTCTTAGCTATATCTGTGGTGAGTTTAGACAGACTGAACAATGACAGACAGGAAGTAAGACTGGTGATTAGGTAATCTGATCACTTTATGATTGTACTTTTAAAAAGTGCCCACAGTTAACATTTTAATCGCAAATCATTTATATGGTAATTAATTATCATCTAAAATTGTATACAGGTTATGCAAATGGAATATTAATATTATTATAGTAATGAATTAATGGTTACACTTATATAGCCTCTTTCTAATACCCAAGGACTCTTTACAATCAATACGTTTTACTTCCCACACTGACAGATGTTGAATGTAGAGTTTATCACTTGACTTTTCTGACTACAGTTTCTTTTTCCCTTATTGTTTCTCTGATGTAGCGCTGTCAGGTTTATACTGCTCTACTACATCAGTGAAGGGAGGGTTTATAGTAAAGAACATAAATATATAGATATTATTTAAGCTTTTACTTAGTTCTGACAGTGTGCAAGTGAAAAACCTCAATGTTGTTCATAATTGAACAAAAAAACATCAAAAATATATATTATTTTATATTCATTACATGTACCGTGCATTTTAGGCCATTTTTGTTTTAATTTACACAACTCTGTCAAACGGTTGTACATTCCACTTCAAATGTGGTAAATCAGGCCCAAATTTATTTTTTAACATACTAGGGCATCACAAAAATGATAATATGATGAAAAGGTTAACTGTCATATTTTATATTCATTTCACATTATAGCTCATGAAAATCACAATCTCCAATTATTTTGTGTTCGAGTACATTTCTATTCAAACAATATCAATGTTTTACGAGTCTTTAAATATGTGACTTAATATGTAATTAACATAAAATGGCCATTCTTTAAATAAATTCTGAAGTGATTTTTTTCACCATATTGTAAGTTTTACTGATGCAGTAGTACGTTCACAACCGTAAACAAGAGTAGAATTAGCTAACACAGATAAACCTGAAGGTTAGCATGAGATTTTAACACACTATAATGACTCGCCCGACTAAACATGTGAGCACAAACAGGCCTAAATATATTAATAGAGGAAAATGATTGATAAAACAAATAATAAAGCTGTTTATCTGTGTGCAGGGCCTGTTCACCTGTGAGGCCCAGTATGCATGTAACGGTAAAGCTGAAGATGGTTGACTGCGTAAGCAGCTCCACACTGAACTCATGAAAACTCTGAGCTGAGCGGACACAGCGGGCTACGGGTGTCCCTCAAAACAGAAAACAGCGCTTTTAAACTAATATTAAGCTCACTTGCCATAAACAGCAGCCACATATACTCACAGAAACGTATAAAGTAGCCGTGAACGAGCACCGCGATATGAAAACGACCGTTACTGTTTAAAAGTTCACTCACCTTCAGCAGCTAAAACAAATCCACAAGTGCCACTCGAACTCCAGCCGTGTGAAGATTGGAACACGTTTCTTTCTATCCCTCCTGCTTTCTGTTAAAATCACGCATTTAACTCTACCATTCCAAAAAAAACTGGTCCAACTCAACGAGCCCTCCTGAGGGTTTAAGCTAATGGAGTCCACTGCCCGTGTCTGTCTCTCTCTCTCCCACTTTCTCACTCTTTCTCTCGGTCTCTCTCCCTCACCCCCTCCCACACTCTCTCTCCTCTCCCTCCCTCTCTCGCTCAACCAGATAACGTCACTCCGTGCTCCAATCCCACTTTCCATTTCTGACTGCTCTCCTCGCTCACTTCCCCTCACCCCTCCTCACTTTAGCATCTTCCTGTAGGCTAGCATGACAATCTCAGTATGTGGCCTTGGGCAACATCCTGTTTGAACCCACTCCCCCCAAAAAACAACATTATGTTTGTATACAGTTTAAAACAGTAGTAGTGTTGACTGGGGGAAAAGTTTAGTAATCATAACACAGCCATTATTAAATGTAAGCAAAAAAAAACAAAAACAACCTTGAAACAGTCAAAGAATATTTCTGCCAGTATCATGATTACTATTACTACGACTACGACTACTACTACTACTACTACTACTAATAATAATAATAATAGTAATAATAATAATAAATAAATAAATAAATAAAAATACATATTGACAGATGCGACTTGGCTTGGAGGCTGTAAGCTACTCATTGTTAGTAGCAATAAGATAAGATAAGATAAGAGAATCTTTATTGTCATTATATGTGAGTATAATTAAACTTTGTGGACAACTTCCCAAGCAGCAAAACACATTACAATGTACAGTATTTACATAAGCAGCAGAAGTGATAGGTAGGTGGTAGATGGTTTTATATAAATATATAATAAAACACTTTGTTCTTTGTGCAATTATTAATCATGATCAGCAGATATAGTACAAGTCAAAAGTTTATCATTCAATGTTTAGATTTTTGCCTCTTTTTTAGTAAATTAATACTGAAGTCATCCAAGCTATGAAGGAACACACATGTATGTAGTAATGTAGTCATATAGAAAATTTAAGGGTTAAACAAACCAAAAATATTTTAGATTTTAGATTCTTCAAAGTAGGCACACAACTGATATCTCAAACACATTAAGAGGGCAAGAAATGCAAGTCATGAACTCTTGACAAGGCACAGCTGTTAACTGAAAGCCATTCCAGGTGACTACCTCATAAAGCTGACTGAGAAAATGCCAAGAAAGCTGTTGTTTATGCCAGAGGTGCCTACTTTGAAGAATTTGACATAAAACATAACCTGGTTTGTTGACTAAAAAATTCCATATGTATTTCTTCATAGTTTGAATGACTTCAGTATTAATCTACAATGTAGACCATTTTTAAATAATGAAAAAATGTTGACTGTATACAATAAACACTTCTGAGTGATTATTGAGTTAATCACAAATTCTATCCATCATAATAGGCTGCTAAAACGGACTACTTCTAATGGAAACACTTTTCTTGTTTCTATACTACATCCGGCAGGACACCACTGTTCATTTCAGAGTTAACAATTTCTCAGTTGAAAAACATCCTCCTGGTGTAGTTACACTGAGTTAACATATCTGGAGTGTACTGTGAGGTTATCAGTGAAGCTAAACCTCTTTAAATCATACAGGCCAGAGTTAAATCTTCCTTTTGACATGGGCCTCAAAATACATTTATTTTCATGTAGAAGTTGTAATTTCATGAAAATGTACAATAGCAGATCTTTGAAGGTTATGAAAGGGGAAAAATCATTTTTAATGAAAGGGTTTATTGCATTTTGCTTTGCTCCTCTGCAGAGGACTACATTAGCAGGCCTTCTCAGTTGGGACAGTACAGCATGAATCATCAGGACTGGTCCGGTGCAGGACCCGCTTCAGCTCAAGAATGCAGCCTGCAGTCTTGGACTGCATCAAAGCGATTTATAACCTCTCTCCCTGCTGTTCTGACCCCCCTCCACAGCGTCTGGCAACACAGCCATTGCCTTTTATAGGCCGTGTTTTAATTACGGTGTAAACAGTGAGTGAGACACAGTGCAGGAAAGTAAAATGGGGGCTGCAGACTGGGAGAGGCCTGCAGGAGGAGCTCCAGTAGTCAGCCTCTGAGTCACACTGGAGTGGAAAGACTGCCACATAGAGGAACACTGATGTCACACACAGCACTAAGAAATGACACCATAAAAACATACACAACTGCTGTTAGCAACAGATTAATATAACACAAAATACTGGACAGCTGACACTTAAATATCAAGATTCTGTAGAACTGGTTACATTCTTATATATAAATAAATTATTTTATTACAGGGTAAGCAAGGGGCCTCGTTCACCAATGTTATCTATTTTTTTCCTCAAATTGTTCTTAAATATTGTAATTTAAATCTTATTATATGCATGTGGACAATTGGATAAAACTCATTGTTTTTGCACCAATGTCAGCACTCAAAGGCAGAGTTGTTGTAGATTCCACTCAATAATAAATCTCAAACTGGGTTTTCAGCAAAAATGTCTTCTTAAGAATGGTTTGAGAATATTTATTAATTAAAATGAATGAACACTTTACATCATATTCTGCCTTTCTCTATTTTAATGTGAAGATTAATACATAAAATATTTAAGATTTGCAAGAAATACTCCTGGAATGAGAACATTCCAGCTTGTTCTTATTCAGATTTTTCATATTTGTTCAGCATAGAGCTCTTGAAAGATTGTGAGCAAACATTTAGTAGACATTTTCAAATGTCATTTATTACTGATTTCACATAAATTGAAAACATTTCAGTTTTGGACTGTAGCAAGTTCAATGCTAGTACCTATAAATAGACCGAACAAAAACATGGAGCACCTTGCCATCTGCTGGTCAAAGCCTTAAGTAGCCTCCACTAAGCCAGTGTTTCCTTTTACTCTGACTAGCAGTTCTAGTTGTTCAAGCTGACGGTGCTTACATCCACATGACGAGCAATGTTAAACTAAACAGCATGTCAGTGTTCTATGTTCCAGTTACGTCATGAACTCTTAGCTCTCAATCACAGGACCTGCTGAAGTCAGTGTTAGAGGACTCCCAGCCGCTGTTCATCATGTGGCAGCTGTATATGTGAAACATCATTCAAAGAAAGAAAATAATCAGCCATTTAAACCATAATAAATACCATCCTGTTTTTGCATTAAAAGTCCTTTATCAGTCCAACTTATGATACAGGTGTGCTTAGTAGCTCTACAATTAGACTGTAGTCCATCTGTTTTTCTGCAGCTAACCACCTTTACTCTGTTCTTCAATGATCAGGACACACAGAACCACCACAAAGCTGGTATTATATGTTATGTGGATCATTCTTTGATTGATGGTGTGTTAGTGTGTGTTGTACTGGTATGAGTGGAGCATTTGTAATTACCAGATTAAAAGAAGTAAAAAAATAAATATATACAGTATTAAAAAAGTGATTCCTGCAATATGCTGTTGGATATAAATTAATATGATGTATTGCACTCTCACATGGTAAGAATCTGCTTTTGATTTTACATTTTTCATGTTCATATTTAATGCACTAACATCAACATGTCTTTACTGTATTTTTACAGCGATAGCCCCATTTATCTTTTAGATGGATGATGGAGAGATTTAAATCTTTGAGGTGAAACTTAAATCAGATAAACAAGGTTCTGCTAGTAACATTATTTTGCATTCTGTATAATGACTATACTGAGCTTTCTAAACATCATTAGTTTCAGAAGCGCAATCAATCTCCATAATCCAAAAGACCATTGTGTAGTTAAAGACAAACAATGCCTCATATGGCAAATTGCAAGTAGTGGTGGGTGTTTAACACATGGTCTTTTATCAACATGAAATTAGCACAAAAGATCTGCCTGAGCAACCTGTTTAGACAGCCTTCTAAATATTTTGAAAGAATCTTTCACTGAGGAATTCTGCTCATCTCACACATTTCAACACCCCTCGCTTACACGGCTCAGACAACTTTATTCTATTTATAATAAGCATTGTAATGAAAAATGGAGGTTCAAGTAAAGGACAATACAGCTGTAGTAAAAGGAGATGACACTGTACTCCAAAAAGTTATGCTTTAATAAACTTAAATAAATACAGTGTTATTTGGATGGCAGTTTGAAACCATTACAGGCATGGGTTATTGCACAGCTCTCCTCGTCAAGCTCAATGCCTCGATAACATTTAAATAACAGTCATTTAGGACACGTTCTGTGTTTATGGATAATCAGTAACCAGTTGTGAATAACACCTGCTTGACAATATTATTCAAATTTACAGGAAAGTGCAGAGATGATGTCCTGTTTATTATATTAGAGCATAGCAATGAGTTTCATCATGGTCAAATCAAAGACAAGCAAACATGATTCTTTAACATACTGTGATGCCCTCCTAAAAGGTAAATGTGAAATGTAGCCTAGGTCCCACAGTACTCAACAATATCAGTTAATGCATCTTCAAACATCCCCCAAGAATCAACATGCATCAGAGCAAAGCACACATCTTTACTTGCTGATGTGCTGTGTTGAAGCAAAGCCCCCTACCTGCTTAATATATAAGTGAACATCACTATGCACATACCCTGTTTGAGGAGACCCATTTCACCATGTGCTTTGTGTAGGCTCAAAATCTAAGAGGTCTAGAAGCAGCTCAATCTTCACCAGTGTGAAAAGCCTACTGAGAAACTACAAAGAAATAAGTTAATGTTTCAAATTTATTCCATTAGCCAGTTGGTATCACTGGAGCATGCAAAGATTATGAGGTAAGGTCCACAGGGAAGTTACAGAAATATGGCCAAAGAAACAATACATTAAAAACAAACCCTGACATTTAAATGGAAAACATAATCACAATATCAATGACTCAGCAAAAGTGTTTTCTCTTCATGTCAACATAATGCAATATATGAACTACGGTATTTAGAACAGAAAAGCATGTCCAGGGGGTTTTAAATTGGTTCTGTGCAATTTATAGCCATACAGTACGTGCAAGGTCTGGTCCTTCGTTAATTTCGGTCTCGTATTGCCAACAACAACAGTGAGTCATAAATAGCTCTGGTTCATCCAGTGCAAGGGAAAAGCCACGTCAGCTTCCCAATAGCGGACTGGCTCTGTGGTCCTCAGAGGCTGCCTGGCCATTTCAAAATCCACATAGGCTTGCTAGCTTGCTAACGACACACAATGACGAATTCAAAATGGGCGTTTTATCAGTCAACAATGAACATTATATGTGATGCATATAGCAGCCCTTGACTTTAATTATTCCAACATTGGTGCAGCAGGTTAAGAGATGGCCAATCATAGTGAATGTGAAATGATAGAGCTCTGGAATTTCAAAAGATAAAGCAGACACTGAACAGTCTACACAATGTCTGTATAAGGTTAGATCAATTTCATTCTTTTCCAACATGGTGAAACTACCTTGGTCATTTTTTTCTGTGCATATCAAGATTTAAGCACTTTCCAAAAGTGCTTAAAAAAATAAAAGTAAACGCATTAAAAATGAACCAAGATAAGCAGCACATTTACAGAAAGCAGAAATGCTTGGCCTCCAAGTGGAGCATCTCAATAATGAAGGGGTATCACTATCAATCTCAAAGTCAATAGCTAAATAGATATAAAATATATCTCTCTCTTTCTTTATTACTATGGGTATCAATGTAAACAAAATAGTGCCTGAATGTCACTTTTAGCATGAGGAAAGAGACATGATAAAGCACTGTCAAATCTCTAAACCCAGTTATATACTATATACTTGATCTTTTCCTAATTACTAGTTTAACAACTTAAAATATTTCAGCAAATCAGTTCCTTTCACTCTGCATTTGGCTCGGTTTAAAAGGTTATGTACAAGGAAGTGGGGGCAACTCATTAGAGCTACACAGTAGTTCTAATACTCCAACATAACAATGCACCAGAACACAGTAGTCTTGATTCATCAACACATGGTGTGATTCATTACTGAGCATACTGTTGGTACAGATGGTAGCATCAGTTTTGGCTAAAAAACAAGGACAGCAGCAATTTCCCCTTCAACCTTCAAGTCAAGCAGAATTAATCATGTGACTTTAAAGTCAGACTTAAGAAGTCGCACCCTTAAATTTAGTTTCATTACAGCACCATCTAGTTATGAGACCAAAGGGATATGAAAACGTTTATTATTACTTATATACTTGTAGAAAAAAAGGAAATTGCTTTTTGTTGATGTGTCATGCTGATTCAAGTTCACTCTTGTCCAATCTGCAAATGGCTTCAGAGTTGGTCAGTAAAGATGTCTACAGGAATATTAAAGTAAAAATAAATATTTAGTCTTTAGATATACTTTTCTAAAATGAATCCGAAGTTCATACAACTTTAGGAGATATGATATACCTCAGTCTAAATGTTGCATTGAATAATTCATAATCCATCACTTGAAGTTTCATGTAACTAATCTATACAGAGATAGTCAGAGTAACCAATGTTAATGGGACACTGAAGTCCGAGCTTCTGTACTGAAAGTCCATGATAAAGTCTGTTTTGAACTAGGCTTTGGACTAAGCAGTGTCACTGGTGCTATATAAGCAGTGTGTACTAGGGATGTGCACGTGGATGTAAACACTCTGTTAGCCACTGGAGATGTCAGCGTTCAAACAGTGAAATCACTGGCTGGTTATTCATTATGCTGCACAAGGGGAAAACAGAAAAATATACAGAAAAAAATACAGGTCATCAATTCAGTAAAATGCCATTGTGTGGTAAGACTGTGAAATGTGAGTTTTGCTAATATTTGTAAAACATTCACCACCCACGGGTTTGGAAATATAAGTGCATTACCCTCGACACATTACTAAGCAGGCATTGTTAAAGGCATGACTGAGAAGGCAGAGAAAGTGAGGCTGGCTCTGGTGTGTCTTTATTGCTATTTAGGATAACTACTCTGATATTAACTATGTCCAGAAATAATGAAAATATGTCATTCATGACAAGCTAACAGTTTGGCACTGAGGACAAAATTGTACTTTATCAGCATCCAGCGTTGTATTAATTTGCTGGTTTAACTCAAATCTGACAGGACAGCCTACGTTACTCATCCAACTCAAAAAAACAAATTTTACTCTATTATTTGTGAATAACACATGTTTTCAATTTAGCTACTGAATCTTGTTTAGCCTATGTTAAATCTGGCTAAAGTCATTTTAGGCCAGTTTTTTTCCTTACCTGTGGTAGGTAGATGTCCACTCATTAAATCCTATGCACTGTAAAAATCTAAATTATTCCAAATGCACACCCCTAGTGTGGACAGGACTAAGGAGAGATAAATAAGTTGATCTGCACCGTCCAACCCACCTCATGCTCAGCAAAGCACAGCAAGGGTTAAAGAATGTTCATACAGTAAAAGGTATACTCTACGTACCTAGTGCTTCCCCAGTTAATGGGTTAATATGGAAGGTTGCTGCATGAAGCAAAGGGATAAATGGGATTCAGTCTTTGTATGACAAAGAAGAGTTTGCATGAGAGGCAAAGTGAAAGGAGAAGTGTGCTTGAGCGCTTCCAAACTTTGCATCTGGACACATCTCAGTGTTACTCAGGGTCGAGACTGTCTTGAGATGTCTGAGCTGAGCTCTGTGATTTGTATATGAAAGTGAGCAGGAATAGGGCCACATCATGAGAGGTCCAGTAGGCTGTGTGAGAGGTGACCGCTGACCAGTAGCGGCTCTCAACCAAGCCCTCCCGCAACTCAAAGTCAATGCGATGCTCCATCTCCACTGTAGAACATGAACAGTCATCATTACTGTGATAGAATAAACTGTAACTAGATTTTTATTAAAAAATTCTTGGCTGCTGCTCAAAAGCACTCATCAGGTAATGACAATATTTTAATCAGCAACTAAATCAATTTTCTTAATATGTACCGAGATGAGATTATTGCACATATATCCAAAATATATTTCAATGGATGCACAAACCTGCAGTGTCAATAATGGTGGATGTAGACTGAGACATGGTGGACAGGCCATACGCCGACTGGCTCTTCTCTTCACTCTCCACGGCCCCTGAATCTACTCCTGAAGGTTGGCTACTGGAGCGCGAGAAGCGGGAGAACAACATTCCTCCAATACCTTTTCCTATGCTGGCTGCCCCTGAATACACAGTAGTAGTAGAAGATTGTAAGTTCATAAACAAACCAAATAATCTTCCGAGCAGCACAGAACACAATATTCACTGATATTTTTAGAAACACTACTCATGCAATAATGGTTCCAGTTTTTTTATTTCTGACTTATATAAACAGATCGACTGCCAAAGACACTGGATATATGTACTCTATGCTAATTTAACACTTTGTATTACTGCAGGCTGGTGACACAATATAGAGTCAAGTTTAGGATTTTATCCAGTTTACATAGGCTCATATAATATCATTTTACATTTAAGCTGAATAATGGAAAATATACTTTTCCATAATTCACCACTAGATGGTTCTGTTTCCATCTAATAATTTAATTCCACATTTGCTCTGAAGAAAGACAGAATATCTAATGTTCAAAATCATCAACGAGATGGCAGTAAAATTAAAGCCCAAATCAAATGCTAGAATATCAATTTTCTACTTCTCAGGATATTCTTTAAAACTGCTTTAAAACATTCCTTTTGGATATTTAATAACATTACATATGACAATTTATAACAAACAGTAAAAACAAAAAGAACAAAACTAGACAAACATCTTTTGGCAAAATTCATTCATTGGCAGACCTTAAAGTCTTGTATGTTTGAAAGTCATATAATATCATATATATTTTCAAAGTTTCACAGGCACATACTTTTCAATTTCCTTCTAATGTTCTTCTTTAGTCGTCACATACTTTGTGAAACATGCTTTGCTATTCCCCGGCAGATTTTGTAATGACGCTTCATTCATTCATTCATATTTACTGTCATTTAGTTTCCATCATAATACTGAGACATCTACAAAAGCATTTGAAAGAGTATCATACCCAAGATGCTGGCCTTGCCCAAGCTGGTGATGGACTCTCCATAGTGTCTCCGGGTCATCACAGGTGAGGTGCTGGGGCTGGGGAGACTCTCTGTGTCTGAAACTGGTTCCTTCACTGGATTCAAGAATGTGGGTTTCATTTCATCATATGGGGTGGGGTTAGTGGTGTTACACCTGCAAAGACGCATGTTTTGATAATCTTGCAAAAATTCTATATTTTGTACATTTAAAATGAAAAATGTGTAAACCAAATCTGACATTAAATCTTCAGCAAATAACACTCACCAATGTATCTGAACAGGTGCAATATTACTATAATGTTTCAAGACAAGTGGTTCCAGTCGATAGGCCTGTCAACAAATAAGGAAAAAGAAAAAAAATCACTATAATAGAACTCAATCACAGCTGTCAAAAAAGTGCTGCATCTAAACCATGTCAAATTCAGGACCGGTATCTCACCACTGGGTCTGTGGGGTGGAAGATGTTAAAAAGGCGCCTGCAAATGGATTTAGGCATGATATGGTCCTGGTATCCAGTGTTGCCTGGCCGAATGCCTCGTAAGGCCAAAAACACAGATAGAGGAGAGCCCATACAGAAGCAGTTCTCCACCTGAAAAATGGAGAAATAGAGATGCTTGAAGTGATGTCAAACTGTCAGTACCAACACAGCAGTTAAATGTTACATTATCACCAAGAACACTCCTTATAAAAACAAACTACTTAAACATATTATCAAGTACCCCTGGAGTCTATGCTACTATTGAACCATTAAGTTACCCATTATTTGCTATATAAGTAGACTATTATGTGATTTGACAAGTTTCATTTAACACCTGTTATGAAATATAGCATTTTTGTTGTAAAATCTGTGAAATCTATTATTTAAAAATTGCTTGTGAAATTCAGCATTAGTTTCCTTTAGTAGTCCCAATTGTCAATAGTTTTATTTCTCCAAAACTAACATTCTACATGGGCCCAGAGTGGCTCAGCGAGCAAAGACGCTACCACTATGACCCGAGGATCACGAACAGCCGGGGCCCAAGAGAGCAAAAAATTGGCAGTGGGTAGATGGCGCTCTCACTCGCCCTATCACTTTCAAATTGCAATGTCCGCTGGCTCAGACGTCTACTGATTGGTCCAATCGGAGCTGGGGACCCTGTGTGCCTTCCTCTGAGCACGTTAGGCTCTCCAGTGATGGTGTATCAGCGGTGGTTCAAAAAGAAGCGGTGGCTGCATCACACGCAACGGAGGAGGCTTGTGCTTGCTTGCACCCTCCTAGAGTCAGGGACATTGCAAAGTGATGGGGAGAGTCCTAACGGAAGGGATGGGCTAATTGGCTACTACTACATTGGGAAGGGGATAAAATTGGCAAAAACCTAGAAATAAAAAATAAATAAATAAATTCTACACTACACTTAAATTGATATATCATTTGATTAGTCTCTAAAATGACATCATACATTCAGTGCAGTCACAAGTATAAGAGGTAATTTTTCATTCCTTACTGACTTCAAACTATTGTTTAAAGTAAAAACAGAGCTTATGTCATACCTTGAACTTAAGTGCAGGAGGAGCTAGAGGTTTAGAAGCTTCGAGTCCTTGAAGCTGATCTTCTAATTCTTGTAACCTGACACCACAGCAAAAAAATAATAATACACCAAAAACAATAATACTGACAGAAGTGTTGCATATTTAAAATAGCAAAAAATAGTGAAAATTACTCAGATGCAATACCTCTGACGAGTTAGGTGAACTTGCTCCAGAAGGTGCCGTTCTTCATAGCTCATCCAGCGCATCTCTTCCTCATCAGGCTCCTGCTGCTCCTGCAGACAGAAGCGCACAGGATCCCAGCCTGTCATGATGTCATATGCAATCACGCAGCCCAGTGAGTGGGAAATGATGGAAACTTTGCCCCCCTTTTCCTCAAACTCAGGGTTACGAGAGCAGAACAGTGAATAAAGGCGGTTGAGTTCCTGGGTCAGCCCTTTAGTGATCTAGATAAAAGAGAAGTATATGCTAAAACATATTAAACAAACTGACAAGCTTTTATTACAACACTTCAGTGTTTGAACCATATATATGATTTACACTTATTAGAGTGACAGGTAGAATACAAAGCATATCAGGCATGTAGTTATATCGTAATATGTAGATGTGGGTGTACAATTCACCTCATCTCTGTAGAGAGGGCTGGTGTAGTACATGATGTCCATGGCACTACTGTTCAGCAGGTCTCTTAATCCTCGCACCTTATCTGGGGTTATGGAGTCAACTGTGTCTACAAGAACAGCAGCAGTATGTCACTAAACACTTCATGTATGTCTCTCTAATGGAATGTAAATGGTTCCTTTCCCAAACTAAAAGCATCACCACGTGGGTGCAGAAAGCAAGTGCTGTTAGTGAAGAAGAGACAGATCATACACACATGCGTGCACACACACACACACACACACAAAGTGCATATCCAAAAAATTGAATATGTGCTATACTTCCAACAGAACATCTATACTAAAGCCCATCAGCTCACAGTCAACAACTTGTGGAAGACACCAAAACTGAACCCAAAATGGTGACACTGCCCTACCTCACCCTTCTACCACAGAAGTTTGAGTATGTGGAGCATCTGAATTAACCATAGTCTCATAAAAATTCTTTGAGTAGTACAAACAAACACACACACGCACGCACAATCCCAATAAAAAAAAAAGACCTGTGTAAATTGAAAATAATGTAAATATAACCAGAATACAATGATTATCAAATGAATCAATGATTTTATTCACAATACAACATAGAACACATAAGATGTTGAAAGTGTTGCATTTTAGCGTTGTACATTTTATTGGGAATAAAACATCAGTCTATGAGATATACATATACAGTGCAGTGAGAAAGTGATCTCATAGTTCAGATCAACAAACTACTTTTAACAGACAAAGATAAATTAAACAGAATACTGTTTTTAAATGCTGATTTTATTTACTGAAGGAAAAATTGTTTGTTCCTGTCCCTATGTGAAAAGGTAACTGCCCCCTTTGCTACTAAATCAAATAATTAACTAGATTCAATTGACTACTGGGTTCAATTTCAGTGCCAGACCTGCTAAATATACTCACTTAAATAGAACCTGCCTGGCAATGTGAAGCAAGCTAGAAGGTCTCAAAAAGCAGCACATGGTGTCACACACTAAAGAGATTCAAATATAGATGCAAAACAAAGCCCAGACTGGAAAAGGTTCCAAATGCATTGCTAAGGCTCTGGGACTCCTGCAAACCACAGTGAAGGCAATTATTCACAAATGGAGAACAGTGGTGAACCTTCCCAGGAGTGGCCAGTGACCAAAAATTAACATTGACAACTCATCCAGGACTCATAAGAATTCTGATGAACATATAAAGAACTATAGGCCTCACTTGCCTCAGTTAAGGTACATGTACATTATTCCCCAATACGAAAGACATATGGCAAAAATGGCATTCCATGAGAGAGTTCCAAGACCTAAACCACTGCTTAAGACATATGGCAAAAATGGCATTCCATGAGAGAGTTCCAAGACCTAAACCACTGCTGACAAAAAAAGAAGAAATCATCATTCCCACAGTCAAACATGGTGGCAGCAGTGTGCTGTTCTGGGGCTTTATTTCTGCATAACCTGGGCAACTTGTCAATCAATGGAACCATGAATTCACAAAATCCTGAATGATGATGTCATGTGATATCACAGACCTTTGACAGCAGTTGTTACTAGCAAGAATGGCACAACCAATTCTGGGTTTATGGGCAATTACTTTTTCACATGAGTGATATATGTTTTGAATAAACTATCTTCAAAAAACTGAATTTTAATTTAATAATTGTATCTTGTGTTTACTTGTTATTATAAAATTATTTGAAAGATCTGAAACACTTAAATTACAGCAACAAATTAGCAAAAATGGATGAAATCAAGCAAAAGCAAAACCTTTTCACAGCACTGTGTATACAGAGATAGACAAGTGTGATTGTGTGTGTGGGGGGATGTAGTGTACTACTAAATGTGTTGTAAAAGCTATGGTAAGTGCAGTGACGACAAGCTGTCTGTGGAATAACAGGCCAGTACCTCCATCCAGGGCGAGTTTGGAGCGCCATTCTACTGGCAAGAACTCAACATGCTCCTCTGTGTGCTCTGCAAAGTGTTTCTCCTCCATCTTTCTCACAGCCTCTCGCAACCTGAAGACATATTATGTGCACATTACGTAAACGCAGGATCATGTTTAGCACTGTTAAAATATGATAGTGTTGCTTTTTTCCTGAACAGTGGTAGGTCCCAGAACCTGATTAATACTAAGGGCATAAATGGATGTGAAGGTGAAGTCAGTGATATTCTCTCTATTTATTGAACATTTTTCATAAGCCAAGCTTAAAAATTCTTAGGATCATGCATTACTACATAATGATCACCATAATCAACTTCTACTATGGGTTAAGCGTCAATGCATTTCATTGTATTTCATTGTTCCATGACCTTATACCTTATACAAACACACTGCAGATGGTGAAATTATGAGTAAACACAGTGAGACCTGCTAATGTTGAAAGGGCAAGAGCACAGCGTCACTTTAGGTAAACAGCAGGTACAAACATACATGGGTGCACACTAGTTTCATAGAGTCATGGCTGACCAATAGCTGCACTGTTTCCAATAATTTTAACACATCATTACACTAATATACTATTAGTTTTTAATAGTTTTTAAGGGATTACACTGATCTACACTGATGCAACTGATGCTTAAATCTTTGTGTACTTAAAGTATGTGATTCATGACTACAGTGAAGCAATACTCATACCGTATGTTTTGCTGTATACATTGTTTACAAAACTTACTGCATATTTGCAGTATTGAATAGCAATCACATTCAATGAAGTTTTTAATGGAAAAGCTCCTGGACATAATATGCACTAAAACTAGAGATGGAACGATCGATCGGCTATGTATCGGTATCGGTCGATTTTTAATCAAAATATGTGATCGGCGATCGGCCGATATCTTTTGAAATTTAGCCGATCTCAAGATTTCTGTATTTCCAGCTAGCGTTTCAATAATAATAATAATACTTTTTGTCATTCGATCAATCGGCACGATCGAGACGACAAACGACTATGACATAAGTCAGCGCTCCACATGAGCACAGCATAGTCTAATCATCATAATTTACAGAAACAGAACCAAGGAGGAGCTCCCTGCAACTGAAATGTTTAAATTGTTTAACGGAACCTATACAAAAAAAGTGTGTTCCATTTTTTGACGGTCTGACTGCTGTAAGACATATAGGCGTGTACGTCGACTTGTGGCATTGGTCCAAGAAATCGGTGAGCCCTCAAGACGACAAAATCAGACAAAAAGCTTTCTTCCCATACATAAAGGGAGATCACCAAGTCGATCCTTGACGTCCCTGGACTGTCCTACACCAAGCGCCTCCCGAGGAGAAGGAACTACTTTGCGATCGACCTTTATGTCTTTAGAACTCTAGCCGATTTAAAGTTTTCTATAGCCGGCTAGCGGCT
>BRDA01005953.1:0-36765 GCA_036984385.1 Crenuchus spilurus | reverse complement strand
TTAATAGGTGCACTTTGACTTTGATAATTTATTTTTTTCGTTTGATAATCATTAATGCAGGTTTAATGATTAGAATTGCAGTATTGTCTATCTGTATAATTTACAGGTTAAAGGTTTAATGATTTTAGTACTGACCTTTTAATTTACTTTAATTTAAATTTGATTTTAAAATAATTATACACGTAATGGTTGCAGTTTTTTTGTTTGTAAAATAACCATGGATCTGCATTTAATGGCTGAAATTTTGCCTCTATTTATTTCATTTACTGTATTTTTCGTTTTAAATTGATTAATAATCTAAATTTAATGATTGCAATATTGGCTGTATTTGTATGATTTAGGTCATTTACTGCTAATGTTTTTATAGATGTGATGTTCACATGAGTTTGTTATTTACGGCAATAAACAGTTTCGACCATATTTTGTCTTGCTTGTGCCAACAACTGCTCCTAGATTTGCGTGGCATATAGGCCCGCCCTCGATGGGTATCGGCTATCGACCGATCGCGCTGAAAAGGGATCGGAAATTGAAATCGGCCTCAAAAATGCCAATCGGTCCATCTCTAACTAAAACCACAACAATTCCAAGAAATTTCAAAGCCTAATCAAACAAATTACCCAAAAAACAACAGATGACCTGAAAAACAGGTACAAGGTACTTGACTTCAGTATAAATAAGCTAGTACAAAGCCATAGTCACAAAGCCTAGGTTTAGTGGAAGAGACAGAGAAGTGGAAGAGAGCAAGAGAATGACGAGGGGAGAAAAATTGTGACAGAAGTAATCTTTGCTTTCTTTTTCTGGAGTAAATCTGAGCCCTTCATACACCTCAGACAGAGAGCTTACAGCCTGGATTGGTCCACTTTACCTTCTTAACCATTCTAAGCTCCAAGCAGAGAGCGGATGCTAAAATCCAATCACCAGCAAACACCACCCTCTTCCAAACTCCCTGGCAGCACAGCAGAGAAACAAGCAGTAAGAGAGATAACTTAAGAGTACATAACACTAAACCTGTCAGAAATATCAGAATATTGCTGACCAAAAAATTGCTTCTCACTTACTCTCTTCACAGAAGAAAACTGACCCTGTAGTGTATTGTATCTCCAGCACCTTAAGTTGTCACAAATAAAATTTTAATTAATTGGAACAAATAAAAGGTCCAGATTGAATGCATCGAAGATAAACACATCTTGTTCAATGACCATGACCCAGATCATATGTCAGAGTCTGTTCTTACGTGCGGATGGGAACCACCTGAAATCATCTTCATATACATGTCAACTATCCTTCACTAAAAAGACTTAATTTCAAAGGTCAACTTTGGGAAAGCTAATGAAGCAAACCAACACAAAGGGAGAGAAGACACAAAGCAAAGCTACAGGTGGTTAGAACAAAGTGAACACAGGAGAAAAATGTTTAGAATGCTTTCCAAAAACTAGTAGCCTCGGGTTAAGGGTAGTTACAATGTTGTTATTAGGTAAAGGGGATTAGAAAGTGAATGGCTGTGAAGAAGCACTGGAAAAAACATGGTTTCTGAACTCAATGAAAAACATGCTTGTTGTGTGGTTATACATTCCACAATGTGGCCACCAGAGGTGTCAAGTAATGAAGTACAAATACTTTGTTACTATACTTAAGTAGAAATTTTTGTTATCTATACTCCACTGGAGTAATTATTTTCGGACGACTTTTTACTTCTACTTACTTACATTTTCATGCAATCATCGATACTTTCTACTCCTTACATTTTAAAAACAGCCTCGTTATTCCTACGTATGATCGGAGTTTGAGTGATAGCGCAAAGTTGATTTTTTTCCCACAAAAATCCTGAGGAGGGAATCTTTATTTTTCTTCCACTAATGAATCACTGAACCAAGAGCCGAAGAACAATCAGCTCCGCTAAGATTGAACATCAACAGAGTCCTTTTCTCAACCCGAGCACAAAGGGCCAGCAGCACAGTCTGCTACAAATAGTGTCTGTGTGTAAATACTGCTCATGAGTGCTCAGTAGCCCCTACAGTATTTCATTTCAGTTTGGCATCATTCAAAAAACATCCTATCCAGATAAATTAGCCATCCAGAAAGAGTGAGTGTGATTGTGATTGGATGATAAGTATAAACATATACCATTCTGATACCCTATTGGTAAGCGATCCAACGCACCTGCATGTCAAGTGTCTCATCTCTCTCCAGTAAGCTCAGTACTACACATATATGGTCGCTAATATATTTGAAATGACTCAAATGTTTTAATTTTTAAGGGACATATACGCAGCTGAAACAGGTAGCCAGTACATCCCAAAAAAAAATCAACATTACCATTTTAATATAACATTATAGTCATTATGGCTTTTAGAAAAAAAATATTTTGAGGTGGGGGGTGGGGTAGTGCACTATATGTCCCTGTGACACAGCATACGTTTTGGCATTTGTTTTCCTTACATTACTTTTATACTTTAAGTAGTTTTGAAACCAGAACTTTTGCACTTTTACTTGAGTAAAAAGCTTAAGTTGATACATCAACTTCTATAAAAGTCTTTTTAAACCCTAATATCTATACTTTTACCTGAGTAATGAATGTGAATTCCTAAAATTTATAAGGCTTCAGCTGGGGGAAAAGCCTTCTCCTATATAGCCCCACGACTGTGGAATTCTCTTCCAGCTAGTGTTCGGGATACAGACACAGTCGCTACTTTTAAATCGAGACTCAAAACCTACCTGTTCAGTTTAGCTTTTTGTAATTAACCTCTCCTTTCCAGTTATTGTCGTTACAGGACTTCATGAACATGGGGAGTTGCGGAAATCTCAGATACTCTGCGATATTGTGCCAACATGCTGGAGGTTGAGGATGGCGATATGGATGGATACCTGTCTGTTCTGATGACGCTCTAATATCTATATTCCCTCTAGTTTTCTTCCTTCCAGTCAGATCAGATGCCACCTGAATCCAAATATTCACCCATGTTTTCTACTGCACTCAGCCTAATTGTTTCTGTTTGCTGTTTGTTTTCTTCTCTCTTTTCTGAGGAAAAGGCCACTGAAGGTATTCGATGGCTGTTTCACCTGCAGACCACAACTGACCACCTGCGCTGCTACACCTAATGTGGTCAATTCCTTCCGCTCCGGAGTGGGTCTTCCTGCGGTTGACACCAGACCTGCTGCACACTTACATCTACTACTAGAAATGATCGGACTGAAGCTCTAATGCTACTACATTTACTGCATGTTACATTTAACTAAGGATGTAAATCTCTACCAGTATCAGTAGTTTGATCAGAGGAGGATGGATCCCCTTTGTGAGTCTGGTTCCTCCCAAGGTTTCTTCCTCCAGCCTTGAGGGAGTTTTTCCTTGCCACTGTTGCCTCGGCTTGCTCACATTGGGCTTAGAATCAAAATGTCTGATACTGATTATGTAAAGCTGCTTTGTGACAATGTCCATTGTAAAAAGTGCTATATAAATAAATTTTGATTGATTGATTGATTGAATACTTATGACACCTTTGGTGGCCACAGTGCCAAGATCTGTGCAAGAAAGGCATGGGTTTGGTCTAGTATGAACGAACTCATCGTTACCTACACCTGTTCATGAGTCTCCAAAGATGTTCATGTTGAGAATGGTTCATCATTATAGAGCCACACAAATACATTCCACACAATTTTTTCTCTCACTAAATCCTGTTAGACTGGTTCCTCACATTTCATAACAAAAGACTTGACAAGCAAGGTGTTCATGACTCATGAGTAAGCAGCACACACATGAAACTTTAATGGTAATGGAGAGCATATTAACCTACCACATAGGACTGTGGGTATGTAGATCTACAGAATTGGCATAAAAACTAAAGATAACTGGTATCATTTCTGAGCTGATATCAGCAAGAAATGCTGCATAAGATATCAGAGAGAGAAAAAAATTATCCAATCTGATCCACTTCTGTAATATAATTCTACCGTGAAGAACTACAATTAAAAATATATTTTTTAAAGCTACCTTTTTTATTCAGATTGCTGATCCATATTGCTAACACTCGAGGTTTCATCATCAGTCTCAGTATTGGAAAATAAAATATTGGATCAATAATGATGTCAGAAAGCTCACTAAGATAAAACTGCAATAGCAAAACCATTAGTGACAGTGTTACTTCCAATCAGCATTAATAACCCTCTCAAATTTCCATCTATAACAATCTGTTTCCCACTTGATGGGTAGAAAAAAAACAATCTAATAGGTGATGTCTCTTTTTGATTGGGATTAATAGCCAATATTCATTATCTCTTGATTGGGTTGATGATATTGTAATTATGGCCCTGTAATTATAACCTGCTGCAACTCAAACATTTTTGTACTGTTAAACTATTAAACACACTAAAAACAGCCTATATGTAACCTTCCTTGTCTATGTCTGCTGTAAGGACAGATTACACATAACACTATGTTGTGTAAACATAACTTGCACAGTTCCCTTGTTGGTTCATGACTACTTACATGCCTGTGTTCTTGATGATGCGATCTTTGTCCATTTTCTGTCCAATGCCATGTACGACAAAAACAATGTGCGTTGTTTGAGGGGGTTTATCTTCCAGAGAAGCCTCTTCCACATACCCCCGATGAAGCCTCGTGCCACTGCTAGAGGCTGGGACCAACAAAGCATAAAGGAATTAGATCCCCGTGCAGTGCAGGGCAGTAGGTAGCAGGATGTGTTCAAGTTCAGTTGGAACATGTTGGTGCAGGTGTAAACACTGACCTTTTGAAAAGCCCAGCTTCTGGGTGACAGTGCGGGCGATCTTTGAGGTGGTGGCATCGCTGTACAAGTATACCTCATCAACACTATGCCAGTCAATATGGCTCCGACTCAGTTTTAGGCTGTGGATGGCTGAGGCGAAGAGGCATAAACAAAGGAAGTACACGAGATAGAAGCGGAGTAAGAAACAGACAAATAGAGTATGGCAGGAAAAATAGAAATAAAGATAATCCAACTTATTCATATAACATGCATGACTGTAAAACAGTCATTTTTCAAACAAAGAAGAAAAAGGACATTGGAATAGAGGAAGCAGCTATGGTCTACTCAATGTCCTGATATTTCAGTTGATATTTGCACCTGGTGTTGGGTGTCTGAAAAAAATTACTGTGGAACTCAATGTTTGGTTACATCACATTTTATCATCACACATCTGTTATCAAAATATTTCTCCAAACCTTCTCCTCAAATAAGCAACTGTAACAAGTGCTTGTAGCCCTGAGAAGTTACAGCAAAATGTGAATGTGCTTCAATTCAAGTGTGTTAGAGATAATGTATAATAAAAATTGTATCTAAGTATACTCATCAATATGTTTATTATTAATAATGAATAATCTGACCTACTGATTAAATGACATAATAAAAACCCTTATTTAATGATTCCACAGCACTAGCCCTATTTTTGAAGGCCTGGAACTCAAGCCTAAGAGAAACCTGACAGGGTCCAATTTCAGCCTTATTGTGCCAAAAGGCAGAAACAGAGCAAGTAGGAACTGAAATATCACACAAGAGGGATTTGAAAAGCGGTCTTCCACTCTTTCTGAGAAACACAGAGACATTAAAAATAAATGAGTCTGGATGAGTGAATAGCACGAACGAAACTCTGGAGAAGTGTGAAGGTGACTCTGGGTCCTCAGTTTACCACCACAATAAGTAAGCACAGTCACCAGACGGCCTGCACTCTGAGTCACTCAACCAGGCTTAAACATGAACACTAAAGCTCAGGCCAAAGACACTATGATGACAGATGTTGTTTCCACGTGACTGCAATAGGCTCACAACACTGAACAAGTAAAATGAACCTTGAGAAATCAGTTTGATGCATAATCCCTGACCTGTTCTCTGAGAAAACAAAGATACAGTAAATACACAGCACTGGTAAGAAGTCTTGAGAAAATAAGCATCTATTTTTGTATTCTAATAATTTTGCATGTCAGCATTTCTAAAGGATGTACTGTTCTAGTTGTGTCCTTTATTATAGGTGAGCAGAGCAAACCAGAATAATGCATGTGCGTGTGTTTCTATTCAAGTCCCTTGGTGCTGGACACCTTGGCTCACTGCCCCATAGGAGAAGGAACTGAATCAAAAGGACCCTGCAGGTCACTTAGCATGGGTGTCACGCCGGTGTCAGGCACTCTCTTCTCTTGTTGGTGTGAAGAATAGCTGTGGGCCCTGGACAATGAAGGCCAGGGACAGGAAAAAATGCACACCACTGAGAGACAACTCGGCTCAGAGAATTCGCCCTTCTTTTAACTGAAGGCATTTGAGAAAAGGAATGTGTGCACATCTTTGGAACAAAGTCACATGGTTTACCGCATAGCATACTCATCTATGTGAATTAATCTACGTGTCGGTCCTGCATGCTTTCAAACTTTAAAAACTCATCCAAGAACACACAACACATGAGCCTTTAACATTTTGGAAGACAATATTTTTCCCTCTTTTCCAGCTCTAAGTGTTAAAGAGAAAGGGCTATAAGAGCATTTACAGCTTGATCAATTACTACACGATCAGTCTTGCACTCCTGTATCACATTCGAGTAAATGGAAAACCAAAAGTCATGCTTATAACAGATAAGACAGCATCTACAAATTCACTAATAAACTCCATGTATGTCAAAAAAAAAGCAGACATACACGGTACTGAACACACCTCACCACACATCTAGAAGTACACTGTAAAACAGGATGTTCTTATGTTCTAAAATAAAGCTAAAATCATCAATATCCATCAGGGGCTTCACTGTAAATAACATATTCATATAAGAAAATATATAAATTTCAGAGGAGAACTAATCCCATTTTACAGCACTACAGGGCACACCAAGGTCAAACATGTGTCTAAAAATCTGAGTTTTCAATACAATCTACAGTAACAATCACCTGCTTTAGCAGATAGACAAGATTTTATATATATATATATATATATATATATATATATATATATATATATATATATTTATTTATTTATTTATTTATTTATTTTCCCCCTATATTCTTAAGTGCATGTTTGACGCTGGTTATGTGTCAGGCAGTGAGAAAAGTCAATCTAGGCTATGAGCATAGGATCAAAGCAGAGAGGAAATGCAGCAGTGATCTACAGAGGTAAGAACTTTAACAGGGCTTTCTTCAGCATAGCTAGCAAGAGTAGGGAATAAGAGGTCTGGGTTTTGTTTCTGATGAAAGTATCACCCCATTAAACCAGGGCAAAGCTCCTTTGCACCAATTAATGCTATGAGCACAAAATAATGAGCTATTGTGTGAACCCTCTGAGCTATGTTGTCTTCTCTGTTCACAGGGGAACATTATAAAAAAATTATATAAAAATGCAGGGTGCCGATGAAAAATCAGCAACATTGTTTAAGCTAAAATTTCCCCAGAATACATTGAATGGGTCCACAATTTTTGCTTGCCTAGCCTTATGTTCACAACTTATTGCAGGAAGGAAAGTTGAGGAGCCCAAAAATTTTTTCTCTAGACTTACATATTGAATGCTTTGTGCTATGTTGAGTGGCAGTTTATTAATTAGATAAATATCCACTTGGCAGACAAGAGGAAGAGCAAATCTACAAATTATGTGGTGAGAGCAGATTATAAAGGCTACCTCATTAACCCAAGAGAGAATACAACAAAGTAACAAGATAATGTATAATTAGAGGGATACTAATCAACTGCAATAAATATGTCCAGCTCTTGTCTCAGTTTGACAACTAGATTGTCAAACTCTTAAAGGCACAGTATGTAATATTTTGAGTTATCTTTTAGAAGAATTTAATATAATCACTAATAAAAATGATTAAAAACACATCTAATCATTATAAACTAAGAAGTCGTTTGATTATTTTACCTTAGAATAAGCTGTTTTTATCTACATTGGTCACGAGTCGATCACTGACTGAGGCCGCCATGTTTCATCGCCATGTTTCTACAGTAGTTCGAAAAGGACAAACGAGGCTAGCAAAAACTGTATGTGTTGCAATGATGAATTGGCCACTCAAATTCGATGGCGCTGTAGCTTTGTTTTACCACTGGCTGACATAAAACAGGAGAAGAAGAAATTAACATATACCTCAATAAGAAGAAATACATGGAGGAGAAGCAAGAATAAAGGTTTTTTTTTTTTTTGTTTTTTTTTTTATAAAGATGGCGGAACATTCTTATACTCGTCAAGAAGAAAAAACAACTTCAATCGTCAAAGAAAAGAAAACATGATGAAACTTGGCTTCATATTCGTGTGCGCAGTGTTTTTCCACCATTCCACCTTAAATGGTGATGCAGGACATTGTAGCGCATCAGAGCTGAACGCTGCTGCAGCATTTAAGGTGGAACGGGAGATTCGTAGCTGCGTGCTAGTTCGTGAGCTTAGCTAATATGAGCTCGTGTGAACTCTTATCGGCTGAAGTGCCTTCTTCAGAGCATGGCAAGCTTACCTTGACTAGAGAAAAATGTGTATCTTGCCTGCATTATCTGTCTACAGTGAAGCAGTTTGATGCGTTTACTGTATACAGAAAACAGCTAACGTATACAATAGCACTATGAATGTTTCGTCTGCATTGTAGCTATGATCATTTTACATATTACATTTCCAAAATTTCTCATTAAAATTAATCTTACCACTTGACATCACTAGCTCTAAAGCTGATATTAGACATCGCGTTCGGGAGTATCAAAGATATATGACATCTTACGGCCACCGTAGAGACTCCTTCGTATTTGGAAGGGAGGGGCTGTGAAAAGAGTCTTTAGTTGGTTGCAATATGGAAACTAAACTTCTAGATGTCGCTGGAAACTACATACTGTGCCTTTAAAAGAACAAAATGAATACTACAATTTCAAGGATTTTGAGTTAAGGGCCCTTACCAATGAGGGTTTTGACCAAATACTACAATCATTCTAGTCAAAGAAACAAGAATCACTTGACCTAACCTGAATTACATAAAAACTCTAACCACTAGGAGAGCGGAAAGTGGGTATATCTAGGTCTTGCTCTAGAGCTAGTAGGCTCACCTAAAGGGCAAAGGAGAAAGTCCAATCAAAAGATAGGTTCCAGGGGGAGTTGTAGGCAAAGATTCTGGGATTACAATACCTTGGCAACGCTTTCGCTTGTGACTTTTAGCACTCGTCTGATATCCACTCCATTTGAACAGAAAGGGGAGGTAGAAAGGAGGGAAATGGGAGAGAGCTAACAAACCAGAAACAGTAAGTGGTCATGGTAGTGGAAAGTGTCACCACTATAACACTAAGCTTCTGCAGTATAGTTTTGGTAACTCCCTGTAACCTCTGTAAAACAAGAGCTACCTTTAATAGAAGCTTAAGTAGATTTGCTATAGATAGAATATCAATATAGCCTTATTTGAAGTTACTGTCATATCAAGCCTAACCGCTTGCTCATGTCTATAATAAATGTTCAAAATACAGGTTAATTCACTGTTTACTCAAAGTTAACCATGGAGCACAGACCAGGGTGGTGAATTTGGAAAATGAATGGTGCTAAATGTAGCAGCCCCAGAAGACTGCACTGTTGACCACATGGTCAGTCCTTTAATGAGAACAAGCATTTGATGCAACATCTAGCTTTCATAGTACAATTGAGTTTAAGAAGGACATTTATTTTCAGTTTTTCTTAAAACATTTAACATTAAGACAGCAACAGCACAATGAAAACACACAACATGAAAGTAATTTATAAATATTTACAATAATTCACACATTTCACAAAATTTCAACACTTCAAGAACCTAATATTTAATATTTTATATATAACATCTAATACCAACATAACATGTCAGTGTCAGTAATCACAAATGCAGTCTTAAATTATGGAACATTTTTAATGGTGGAATTCTTCACATAACATGCTAGCCGCCCTATTGAATTCTGAATCAAATATAAGAGGACTCAATAAATGTATACATGCATTTTTGGGTGAAGCATTTCCTTTAAGAGAGCAATCCATTGTTGTGTGGTCATTTTAGTAATTTTCCCTTTAACAACCCTCCTCTCTCTCTCACACACACGTACACACACTCAACTTTTCATATAGATCACACTCAATCCATAGGCTCTGCTGTATCAAGATCATCATCAGCAGCATAATCACCATCATTACATTCAGCAAATTCTGTATATCCAGAAACACTACAGAGAAAGGACAGCAGCTTCTTGTATGTCCCTAGCACAGAAGTAATTACTGCCACACAAATTCACATCACAAGTGTCAAGGGATGCTCTCCAGTAATTGTGAATGTAGTGTGCTGGTATAGCAAAAACTTTATTAACTAATCACTTATGTAATTAATACCACAGCTAAATAAACAAACTTCATACTCACTCTACTCGTATTACTTTAATAACAACAACTACTACTACCACCATTATTGATTAATTAATAATAATACATTTGTCTACACATTGGCTGCTCAAACTCTAATAAAACTACAATAACAACATGTGTGCAATCAGCTATAACATCACAAAGCACTACTTCCTTCATACTGAGAGACACATGATAGTGCCTTAAAACAACATCCCTGACAAGCTACTATTATACTCCATTAGACATAGGCTCAAAGAAGCTATCGGACTTGCAAATTACAGGAACGCTTCCCTCAGCAGGGTGGGGAGTCAAAAGTTGCTGAGAACATCACTGGAAGACTGAGAGGGAGCCTTTCTCCTCATGAAAGCCAGAGAAACCTTCTGCAACAGTCATTGGCTGTGTCTGAACGTAGGTGCCTTGATATCTTGCTGCCTAAGTAGGTGCATTATAAGGCAGTCTTGAGATAAAGGCATTTGTAACAGGCTGATGTTTAAAAGACATTCAGTAGGCATCAGTACATTGCCAAAATATCTACAGCTTGCTTCTAGCTTAGTCTATCTTCCTAAACTGATTAAACAGATTGGATTTGTACACAACTTCATGCCTTTCTGGCTCAGAATACGGCCTGTGTAGACAGGATTTCTTATGTTTCAGACACAATAATTCAACTGCACCACACCAGAAAATATGCAGGTGGACACTTTGTTAAGTAAAGAGTAGATTTTTCTGCAATGTATTAGAAGATCTGTCAATTCACAAAATTCCAAAATATATATTGAATATACAGTCTGTGGCATACATTCATTTAAGGCATTTCACTTCTTTAATTCCCATATATTAATATTGTATATTAATAATCATGTCTATAAACTTTAGATGACCAATACACAAACTACATACCAGTATACGTTGCACATAAGGAAAAGCTATACATCTAAAGAAAATCAAATCACCCCAGAGTTGATTTACTGTAAGAATGTCCTTCAACTTAGACTATGAGTTTGTTCAACAGTATGCTATAGCAGTAAACAAGCAGCAAGAAGGAAATATATAACTAATTAAAATCTACCTTGTCAGTAATTTTTAATTACTACAGCAGATATAAATAATGTGAAATCTGTTCATTCAAGATAAGAAGAATATTTACATGTACTCTTTCAATCATGGTGAAGATAAAAGAGTGGTCACAAAAGTTGAAAGATTAAGGTCAACAGGTGTAACGATGATGCCCCAAATCTTAAACATTCTTAGAGATACCACTGAAAGCACTGTAGGAAAGTTTGAAACTTATGGCATAGCAGCAAACATGCCTGGCCAAACAGCCCAAAATTTCCTCAAGAGGCCTTAGAAATCTCATCAGTTCAACAAAGAAACACCCATATGGGGATAAATATGTCAATGACAATGACAAGTAGCTCACTTAACAACCAAGAACGTCCTGGTTTTACTCCACAATGCATGCCACTCTTGACTAGGAAACTGGAATATGCCAAAAGAAATCTGGATAAGTCTTTAGAGTTTTGGGATGTGGTTCTGCAGAGTGACAAAACTGAAACAGGCTGGCTGTACGGATCAGCAGTTTGTCTGGCGCAAGAAAGGTGAGGCTTATGACCAAACTAATTCTATCCCCATGCTTCAGCATAGAGGTGGGTCAGTGATGATGTGGGGATGTTTTTGTGCTGCAGGAATTGGTCGTCTTGACCGTGTGACTGGCATAATGAATTCACAGAAATACGAGTCATTTAAACGAGGAACATTATTTAATCTGTGCTGAAATTTAACCTTGGTGATAATTGGATTTTTTGGCAAGACAATGATTCTAAGCACACTTCCAAGTCAACCAAAGCGTGGTTAGGAATCAGACCTGGAGTGTTCTAGAGTGGCCTTCATAGCCTCCAGATTTAAATCCTGTAGATAATCTTTCATGGGATTTAAATAAAACATAGAGGTCATCAAACATCACTGAGCTGGAAGCCTTTGTATAAGAATAATGGGCCAAGATTCCACAAGAGAAGTGTGGAAAAATAGTTTGTCATCAATTTTGCTTTTTAGAAGTCATCAAGGCAAAAGGATGCTCCACCAAATACTGAGGTTTGAGGGTTGAATAATAGTGTACATAAACATTTGTCAAGACAACAAAATGTTTTTCATTAAATCTCAAAATTGGCAACTTATCAAAATGACTTGTATGTATCAATAAATATTTCCTTATGTGCTGCAACTTACTGTTTTATATCTTCATATATTTTCATTCAATTCTATACACATCACCATAATATATTTCAAGGTGAGAGGGTTGAATATTTCTGATTGCAAGTTATTTAACATATGCACTATAAGTTAGGGTTATATGACAGCAGAACTGCTATTTAGTAAAGGATACAAAAGAGCATCCTCTTGGGTAATGTAAGAAACTCTTCAGAAGATCCCAAAATATATAAGATGTGAAAAACACACATTTGCTGAAAACTAATAGTGGCCGAAAATGAATATACTTAGAACAGCATTATAAAACAGATAATGTTTCAGTTACACTTATATAGCAGTATGTTATGTTGCAGCGCATAGGCTACAATTAGATGAAAAACCTACATAAGCTCTAGTCTGTCCTTGTCTGGCAGCAATGCAACTGCAAAATGGGCTTTATATTACAGACTAGATCAGGGGCAAAGTGTCCCACTAAAGTATGTGTATTTATCTATAGTTGTGTATAGTTAAAGCTACAGTCAGGATTTGTTATTTGAAAAATGTTTCTGATTACTTATTATCTGAAACAGCGCATCCATAAATAATGGTACACAACACCTCTATGACACTTTCTAATTAGTAAATTAATCTAAACTACTTTAAAGTGCACCTTTTCTGACAGAGGTATTCCATTGTGCACAGAAAGTTTGCATAACTTACACATGAAAACAGTCAAGAAAATGGGCCTCTCTGGTGCAGAATCAAAAGTCTAAAGTTACCATGGTCAATGCCAAACATTGGCAAGAGGGATATAAATCCCACCAGCATTAGGATGTGAAGCTATATTATCTGGAGCAATGGAGCTCTATCTGGTAGCACTGAGATGAGTTGATGTGGTATTTTATGATCCAGAAGTAATCATTCAACACCAGTATCTCTTTAAAAGTATGGCTAAATGTAATCAAATCCTCCTAGCAATTTCATAACATCCAGAGCAGCTTCTGAGACATGGATTAAGTCAAATCTTCATCAGAATTGCACTGCCAATGGTGACTAATCACTGTACATGTATTTAAGGTTGAGGCTTAATCTGGGTCTGGGAAACAGGACCCTAGTGTAAAGCTATATAAAATGAGACACATTTCCCATCAATATCCTTAATTTGGGAAGAAATCTTTGATAAGCAGTTGTCTACAAAGCTTTGGGCATATATTGGATTAAATAATCTTGCAAATTATTGTATGAAACATCTTGTAAACTAAACCAAAAGTCTGTTTTGCTTGTCTGAATCTCTGAGGCTGCATGTCTTCCTCTTACAAACTGTTTACCTGCACCTTTAGACTGTTTAATAGGTCATGAAACCAACGGTTTACATTTAGGTCTGTGGCTAAACTAATGGCTTCCACAAGTCTCATATTACAGACACACCCAACTGCTTTCCCCAATGCTAGAGAAATACGACAGACTGGAACAGATTAACAATAATGCAGCACTGTATTCCAGTCAGTAACAAACATGGACACAATGTGAGCCTGAAAGATGGTGAAAAATGATTAGACAAAGTAGCCCTGACACTAGTGAAAGGCTCAATGAAGCTATTAACTGACCCTTTCTTGTGATTAAGCTTACTGACATCAAAAGCAATTACTGCCACAGAATTAGGTGACTGAGATTTAACAGCAAAGGTCCCCTGGTACCTCCAGGCTCTGTTCAAAAAACTAATCACGTGAGACTACTCCACATAGGAGTGTAACTTCCTTCAACAGAAAAAAAAATGATTAACTCCTTTGATGAAGTGCATTTTTAGGAGACAGCTTAAAAATAGTTGTGTTTGAAAATGGCCCACTGTCATCTTAAATTATGAGCCGATATAACTGCTTGCATCTATTTCCTGCCTAGACAAAAGTTTTATCAAGTCTAAGATCTTAATAGCATGTCTGTATTATAATCATATAAAATGATGCCAGCATCTTTAAATCTCCTCTTTAAAAATACATAGGCAATACCTAGGGTATGGTCACTGCTTCACAAACTGGTGCCACTGTGTGCACTGTAGCATTGATGCATTAGTGCAGCACATCAGCCATAAGTCTTCTGCTACATTAGTACTTTGTTGGCCCATGGCGAGGCATTGTCCAAGCACAGCTAGCTCTATTCTTGGCTGCTCAAATGGCTCTAGGTGCTGGTCAGTACTTCTATGCTACACTGATAAAAAGATATTATTTAGACATTCTGGCACCATCTTTCAATCTTGGCAATTGATACACCTATTTTCAATAGTAACTTAAGCTGTCTGAACTAAATGAAGATCCAGCCTGTGAAACTAAAAACAGAAATGAAAAACAAATAAATGCGCATATATCTGATTATGTATAAAAGATGGTCACAGCATCACATAATTAACCTCCTCTCAATCATATGACTGGGGTAAAACAGACATGTCTATCACATGCTATGGTAAGATAAGTACAAAAACATTTACCCATACGTCCTTATTTAAAGCACCCTATAGCTGCAGGGAAAGCAGACATGGTAATGTATTGCAGAGGTCAGAGAATTAATACAGATAGTCTACAATGATGGTTCACAACAGAAATTAAATAGTGCAGAGTCAGCTACGAGTATATGCTTTATTGACACAAAAGACACTAGAGGAAACACATAGATTGACATCTTACTAACACAGAAAACATTAACTGGTTTAAAACATCTTAAAACAAATCTTTAATGACTGAACTGATTGTTGGGGCTCTTGTTGACACTATCTTTGATTAATGCAGTAGGCTTAACATTTTAACAAAAATGACCGAGTTGTGGTTTTGTGGTTGACTGAACATGTTATCCATGCATCTGGTAGCCACAGTGTATGATATTAACTACCTAGCAGTGAAACTTACAAACAAATGTGAACTACAGACAATGGTGTGAAGTTCACATCCCTGCATAAGAAGTAACATGAAAAATAGGTTATATAGTGTGATATATAGTGTGATTTAGAGTGGCAGGACTAGTGATTAAACTATATTGAGAACGAAGACTTTAAAGGAACAAATACATTTTAAAAATCTTATATTTGAACAGAATCTGTAGGGCATTTTTGTCTTTTGGATGTTTCAGAAATGCACCAGGAGATCGATGTATAATTGTGCATGGTACTCTTTCTTCTGCATAAATGACAAGAAATCTGATCACAAGTGGTCATAGGAGACGCATTCAAAATGCCAGGTGTAAACAACTACCGGTATGTGCTTAGGCTGTCCTTTGTGATCTGATAACTGGAGATTAAAGTTAAATGGCAGAGGTGAAAGGGGCCTACCTAACAATTTGCAATGAATTTTTGAGTAATTAAGATTTCTCTCAGGATATGAATTCTGATCTGTTCACATAACACTGACTACAATTACACAAGACTTTAATCAGTGTTCATACTTTCAGATGCATTACAAATATGAGCTACTGTTTATGACATACCAAGATACTATGGGAAAGTAAAGTCAATTGGTTAATTTAATCACTACAAATCAATTAAATCATCTACCTAAATGACCGACTAGTGAAATTGCATATAAAGAACCAACATCCTGCACTGTAAGCAACTCATCCTGCTCAAAAGGGGCAAAACAAAATACAGGGTCATTCACTGACCATTCAAGCTCAAGCACTGCAGTGCAAGATATACAACACGAGTAAACTCAATACAGGTTCAGCCAGGAGATAAATCATAAACACAATTTCACCACAGAGCAATCCCCTGATATCTGACACTTAATGGATCTGAGCACTCCTACTTTTGGTGGCATTAAGGTAGGTCTGAGTAAATTACTTTAACGTCAGCATCATCTTTTTTTAATGGAGTCCATAACTAATCCAGACAGTATATTCCTAAATCCCATTTTACAGCCACCATTCCATCACAAAATAATGAAGTTCTTCTCCATACAGGGGTATCTAGTTTAAAATATAAGCAGGTTATGCTGTATTAAAAAATGTCAGAGGGAATTTTCTTATACAGGCATTTGCAGACATAAACACACACACACAACGGAATGCTCTCTTTCCCTTACTGTGTTCCTCAGCGTGCTAATGCGTAATCTTTGCATTTCCTTACCATCTTTGGTGTCCACTGTCTTGACCACCACATCATTCTCAAAGCTGTCCTGCATCTGTTGACCCCGAAAACAAGTCAGGTGCTCTTTCTCAATGAGGTCACTTTCGTCCTCCTCCATGGGCATCCATGTGCCATCTGTAAACCACTGTCCTCTCATCACAGGGATGCGATCCTGCTCTGTAGGAATAAGATACAAGTGAGGTTATTTTATCGTATGGCCTACTTACTCACAAGGGTGCTGCATAAAAATCTCAAATATTTACTGAGCTTTCAATAATGTTTCTCATAATTGATAATAAAACAATCTAAACAATGAAAGTTTTTTGACAATATCCAGATAATTAATCAGGTGATGTACCTGAGACCTGGGTAGGTCTTTGGCAACCTTTAAATTCTAAATGTCATTTCAATGTCATTTTAATAAATACAAAACCTGCACTGAATATGTCTGAGGCATACTTATGGACATCAATGAACGCTTGTGACCTGTAAAACTCGATCCTGGAATTGCCCACTAATCTCAATGGTCAGTATGTCAGTAGAGCCAAGCTCTTAAATCCAGAGATTATGGACACCGTACAGCATCTGGCGGAAGAGCATCCTGCCAAAGTGCTCCAACACCAAGGCATATTTTTGCACAACCTATTTTTGACAAGCAGTTACATCTTGGTCCAAAAAGTTAAGTCCACTACAAAGAACTGGTTTGATTTCACAATTTATCAAAAACTAATACATTTACTCAACTGACACTTACTGAACAAAATCAGAAACATTTGCAAAAAGAAAGGATGGAATGAACTTTTAACATTTAAGCATTTGTGTCATCTGTTCTAAAAGAGAGCTATTAAAATGAAGACTGTTCAGTTCTGCAGGAAATTGTAGAATAAAACCAGACTTCATGCTATGAAATAAGAATGTAAATTTTGATTTACATTAACTATTAAAAAATATATGATGCAAACATAAGCAAGAGATATATTTTAATACACTAAATGTATTAGTATTTTTTCTTAAATGTGGCTGCAAAACTGCTGGCAGTGGGCTCAGACCTTTGGACTGTATTACATGTAGGCCAGTGAGAAGCCTAAGCATTAAAATGAATACTCACGGTTCCAGTATACAGGAAAACACTCTTTCTCCCTCACATCCACCTGGTAGAGCCCTCCTCTGACACACACAGCCTCAATACTAATATCCACATCTCTCTCCTCGGTCGATTCAGGTGTCTCTACCGAGCATCCTACTGCTTGCCCCATGTCGGGCCCTGCCCCACACGTGCCCACCCCGTCCAGCACTTTGGTCCTGTCTTCTTCTTCATTCCCAGCAGCTGAGGTGTTCGGCTGCTGGACAGGACTGAGTTCACACAACTTGCGATACATGAGCTCGATCTTGAGAGAATCATGCCCTACGAAGGGCTTCCAAGTCTTTTTGTCCTCTTTATAAAACCACCGAACCTCCTCTGGCCCGAGTTCCGTGACCACCTCCAAACGGTGCCTGGAGGAGGAAGCGCAGCCGGAACGGTTTCGCTTCCTGCTTTCCAGCGGACTGACGTTTCCGTCGCTCTCGCTGTAATGCAGGTTATCGGAGGCATATGAGGATAGGAAGGCGTCAGAATCTGGGCTGGTGCAGCCGGGGTAAGGCTCCTCCACCGGCCCTGAGGTCACACCGTCCGCAGCAATAGGAGAGGCAGCGCGGTGACGGCTTCGGAGAAGCGGCGGCAGGTGCCTCTCCACGCCCGCTTGCACCGCCTGCATTCCTCGGCCGATGGACTCCTCGTAGCAGCAGACGAACACATCGTTGCTGAGGTCCCAGTCACTGCCTCCTCTGTCCTCAGGACTCTGCGGCGGGCTGATGAAAGGCGTATTGCTCGTAAAACTGCTCATTACTAACGTTAGCTAACGTTACTCGCTAGAGCCAGCCTCTTAGCCCTCTTAGCTTCCACCAGTCCGTGGGTCCAGTGCGTTGTCATAAGCTCTAGTTAGCTCTACCGGTTTCACGCAAAACTACACCAGTAAACCCCACAGTACGACACTGAAACTAAACTTCTCGTAACACCAACGTATAAACGCGCCATGCTAACAGGCTAACGTGAGCTTTAAAACGCAGCGTCAACGACCGCTCAAATCTGTCAGACCGAAAATCTGCTTCTCTCTCTCCCCCTACACTGACCACCTCCACCTACAGCGGTCACTCTGGAACCTTCCCTTAAGGAACTTTCTGGATTTTGCCCCGCTCTGGCAGATTTATTTGCCCTCATTGAGAGTTTCTCCTCCCGCAGTCAGTTGGACTTCATTCGCGAATTTCGTTCGTTTCCAAACAGCTCGCCGGCTCGAGCAGGCACGAGCGCGTAATCTCTGCGTCTACGTCACGGCGTACGCAAGCCCAGTTTGTTTGTTTTTTTTTTCCAACGGGAGCGCGCGGCTCGTTCTCCCGCAGCCACAGGTGGGGATAGTGTGCGAGGGTCTATTAATAGACAAGATTATTACAAGTTATCAGCAGTAAACGTATTTTCACACAAGCATTTGTACCACAAATAGCATTTAAAGTTATTCTTAAGTAACGTTAGATTGAATGGGAATTTTAAAAGAGGGTTTGGCTGCACTTATTTTCAGCAAGCATATATTTACACACAATGAAATATACATTTCACATTTAATTTCACAAAGCTAGATAATACTTGAAACCTTGTGAGTGTTTATATTATGATATGCGTAGTGGTAGTTGTGATATTTGTGCTCATTACTACCTGCATGTCCACGTGAGGGCGATGTTGGCCTTGTTTTGATGGTGACATTTACAGTCATGTCCGCGGACAGAATGATTAACCAAGCCTTCAAAGAGGTTCAAATATGGGCCCATTACTACTACTGCTACTACTACTGCTGCTGCTGCTATTATTACGAATAATAATAATAATAATAATAATAATAATAATAATAATAATAATAATAATAATAATAATAATAATAATAATAAATGTAATGTTTCTTGCCTTTACTTTGACATTTATTTAATTACACACTGTATGAACTCATGATATTTCATATTTTGTCTCGTCACATGAATTTCATTTTTTAATAAACATTCCTGCATTTCATCCTTGCAATATAGTCCAAAAAATGTTGGGATGGGGCAATTTAGGCCTAATGATAAGTTAAAAATAAAAAGATTTTAAAATAATGATGATGAAGATTTTAAACAGGTAATGTGAGCAAATGGTTGTAGTCATAAGTCAGTACAAAAGCAGTATCCATGATGAAACTCCACGCAGATTGGGACTTGAACCCAAGACCTCATCTCAGTACCACCAAGCCACTGTGCCACCCATGTTAATCATGGCAGTCTCTGCGCAGAATTTTGAATTGGATGTGATATTTTACACGAAGCTAGTGGAGATTTTGAAAAACAGATGTAAAGTGATGAGTGTGGTGAGGAGACTGGCAGCAAAGTTTTACACCATTTGAAGTCATTGAATGGAAGAAGAGCTAATTCACATACAATTCCTCATTTGTTTTAACACCATAGTGTTATAACAGCATAAAAACTGCAGTAATTACTGAATAATATGTTTTAAGATGAATAAATCTTGGGTTCAAGAGGTTAAATTAGTTTTTGTTATAGTAGTCTAGACAGTCTCATGAATTATGTAATTCATGTCATACCTTGAATGATTAATTTTATGCATGAGTGTACGTAGCTGCCTTGAACTGTCTGTACATATTTATCTCTAAAAAGGCTTCCACAACGTGTGAGCTAGAGTCCAAACTGGGGTTCTGAATTGGCTGGATGAGATGTGTCCCCCTGCTGTGAGCTGAGAGTGTTGAGTACTAACAGGCAGTGTGTCACACATCCTGCCCTGCATAAACATGCACACATCTGGGCAGACGGGGCCCTCTCGGGAGACTGTCTCTCAGTATGGTCATTGTCAAGCACCCATTATCATACTGACCATATTTTTAAGGACCCTAAACAATCTCACCAAGAGAATTCATGTCTGTTTCCATTTCAGAAGTCAACCATCTTTTTACTGCTCTTTGGAGAAGAGTTTGGAGAAGTGCATGGGTTCTTGAGGGTTGCATGCAGAAAAATAAACGGATGTATCTGGTTAGAGTGTTTACATGATCTGAAGGCTTGCAGTGGGTTGCAGAAGCTATTCATTCAGCCTGCAACTCTCCATCAGGAGACTGGCAGGATGATTACATCCATCCATCACTACTGCCTTAAAAATCAAGGTTCCTAATTTTTAATGTGTGTTTTAGGAAAGAAAGCTTCTGCATAGGAGCTGTATATAACCTTGCACATCTAATCTGTAAAATGCTCCAAAAATTCACAGAAAAATTCTTTAGGAAGCAAAACGTGAGACTGAAAGTGAATATTTTGGCAACATCTGTATAAACTAAGCCCCTTTAATTTGAAACCTTGCTGTAGCCTGTCCATTCTGATATTACAGACAGAAAGACATAGTATGTATACCTTTATGCATGTATATAAATTTAAATTCTAAGATTGGTAACTGTATATTCCATGTCTGTGAGTTATCTAATCCAGTCAATCCTTATATACTGTATATATTAAATGAAGTTATGGGATGAACTGTGAGTGTGTTTGCACATGTGGGTGCTTGGATGTGTACTGGGACATACAATCTCTTGTTTGCCGCACGCCACACTTCCTTGCAGGTGGTCCATCCAAGCTTGGGGGCCAGCAGCAGATTTAATATTTCATAGGAACGCAGCACACCCTGGACGCCGTCATTGAGTCCACATGGCAAGCCGGAAAGCACCTCTGTGAACACTTGGCTGAAATATGCTGCCTGGCAGTGCACCCCCCAACACACACACACACACACACACACACTCAACAGCAGCCCTCTCACTCACTGGGCCTCACAATTACAAGCTAGCCACGCAACTACAGATGTTGGCAGATGTCTTTAACTCTTTGGTTTCCAGTTATCTCCTTTGCTGCCATGCTCACAATGTTGGCAAATGTTTGGAATAGTCCATAAAGTGTTGAGATTGATGGACTAAATAAGATTACTTTGTTTTGTGAAAACTCATTGGCCAGTGAGCTTGTACACATAGAGGATTCTCACCTTTATATTTAATTCATCCATGTGGTGACACACATGAAAACTAGTGAACAGGAAGCAGTGGGCACTTGACTGGAGTCGTGAGAAGCCATAGATAGTTGGGGGTTATGAGCTTTGTTAAAGGGTTCTTAAAGCCATGATCAAGGGATCGAACCAGCAACCCTTTGGACCTAACCTTTAGCCCATGGCCTAAGAAACTTAGAAATACTTATATTTGTATATTTTCATTCCTTTCAAACATATGTGCACTTTCACTAGTTTTGAAAGTAGAAGAATAATGTATCTTTTGTTGTTTAATGTGCAGTTTTCACACCAGATGAGTCTGGATTTTCATTCTGCATCTGCACTCACACGATGATCAAATGTTCTGAGAAACACAGTTGCCATGTTAGCTTATATAAACTCTGCAGAGTTTAATGTACTGCTGAAGATCTCATTAAGGCAGCTGTTAGTCAAGTTAAGCACTCAAGAAACATCTGCACAATTCAAATAGTGGTGTAGCCACACCAATCATAATCCAGCCTCATGCGGGGAAAGTTAGTGTTTGAGTGTTTGCTAACAGTATATGTGTGTGAGAGCTAAAAAGAAGTGAAAGGAGAATGATGTTGCGTTGTATTTGAAGAGTTCCAGGCTGTCTACAGCACCATGCATTCCAACAGCAATTGACTCTCCACTTATGAAGAACAATATAAACAGGAAACACAGAGCCAGTTCATTTGTAACACAAAATCTGTCTTTTCAAATATAAATGATTATAATGTACAAGCCATTAGTGTACATTTCTATTTACAGAACACAGCATGTAATGTGCTGAAAGCCATGTTTCTGCTTTGATTGTGTGTGTGTGTATGGGTATGTGTGTGTGTGTATGGGTATGTGTGTGGGGTGTATCTGATTTAAACCTGCACATCATTCATGAAGTGGAATTGGCAGGCAGAATTAGTGGAAATGCACACCATTATTCAACATAGTCAGACTCAGTTTAACTCTGAAACCCTGGATGCATCTTGAAACTGTTAGGAAACTATTCAAGATCTTAAACAGACCAAGGGGACTATGCATTTCCACATAATTGCATGTATAGGTTTGTGTACAAATGTGCAATTTAGTCAAGCTCCTTCATATTCAATATAAACTCAAGCTCCTGACCCCAGGCCAGCTCAACTGAACCCAAGCTGGAGTCCCCTCACATGGTAATGTATACTTCAACTTTAGACAGCAACATTGATGCTGGTCGCACATTGATTTTTAATGTAATTTTGGGGTAATATCTGATCTGGAAAACATCTAATAGGGGTTTATGTTCTTTGCTGGTTTTACTGGATCTCAGTTCAGCTTTTGATATTGTAGATCACTTGAAAAGATTACATGACTGGGTAGGTTTATCAAGTACAACTCTTGACTGGTTTCCATCCTATCTTACAGGGAGAAGTTTTGTTGTGTCTATAGGAAACTCTGTATCTGAGTCTTCCCATTAGCCTGTGGTGTACCTCAGGGTTTGGTCCTGGGTCCCTTGTTGTTGTATGTGTTGCCCTTGGGACATGTTATCAATAGCTATAAAATTGCATACCACTTATTTCCAGATGATGTTCAACTGTATTGTTCATTTAAACCCAGTGAAACACACAAGCCAGGTGGACTTTTAGACTGTTTGAATGTTGTTAGGGATTGCATAGCAATAAAGTTTCTTCAGTTTAATGCAGATAAGACTGAGGTCTTGATTATTGCTGCAGAGAAGGATGCTCCTTTGATTAAATAAAGCCTGGGATCTTTCTCTATTGTTGAAATTTGTTATGTACTTTTTGATGGGTCCTTGTTTTTTAATTCTCATGTGAAGCAGCTTACTTAGCCTTTCATTTGAGGAATATTAGCAAACTGAGAACCGTTTTGAAAAGAGAAGACTTCAAAATGCTTATACATGCTTTTATTTAAACTTGTATTGATTATTGTAATGCCCTTTTTACATCCCTCAATGTGTTTGCTTGAAATCGGCTGCAGTCAATTCAAAAAGGCTACTGCAAGACTTTTAAAAAGGTCAGGCAAATGTTCGCATATCATCCCTATTTTAAAATCACTTCATTGGCTTCCCATTGGGATTAAGGATTCATTTTAAGATTTTTACTATTACCTACAGAGCACTACATGGCCAGGCCCCTAAATTTACAATAAATATATTACAACCATATACTTCAGCTCGACTGCTGAGGTTAAATGACTTGGTTACTTATAGTTCCTCGGACCCGCTTAAAGACGGAGCTTTTGAGGTTGCTGCACCTAAGCTGTCAAACTGACTGCCTTTTAATTTAAGGTTTGCACAGTCAGGTGGCTTTTTTAAAAAGCAGCTAAAATGTATCTTTTCAAGCAGATATATTGTTAAATTGTTATGTTTTATTTGTTTTTAAAGTATTACAAATATTAACTTATTTTTTAAATTTATTTTTATTTATTATTTTCTTAATTTTGATGTAGTTGTTATGTTCTTTTATTTTTTAATGTAAGGCATTTTGCGAGTATGTCTGTGAAAAGTCTGGTACAAATAAACTTTACTTACTTACTTATTTACTTACTTACATCATCTCGTCTTTGAGACCTTAATTAGGATCTGGATGCTGTTTGGGTGGACTGAGAGAAGGTTCAGAGATGTATTTTAATGGAAACAGTTAAGTGACTATTGAGTTACTGTGTCTCCAGTTCTAAATTTAGAAGTGAAATTTAGACTTCTCTGATCAACATAAGAGGTAAGTGGGAAAATTAATACATTTGATTTGTGAACCATTCCTTTAAAATAATGTGCAGAACTCTTACATTTTCACATCATAAATTGGATACATTCTTCATACTTTTGCAGAGAAACTAATTTCTCATTTAACGGTCAACAAATTTCACTACATCGTAACTTGCCAGGATATTCTGCGATATCATTTGTGTGAAGTAGAATATTAATTTGTCTCAGGCGTTCTACTGACCCCTCAAACAGCCCCTCAGCAGCTCATATGAGCTATGAAATCTTGGCAGAAATCGCATGGTGTCAAGGAGGCCCGTATATCATAGAGGTGTAACGTGCACACACTGACCCACAAACTGCACTGTGCATTGCCCTGAACATGACCCTCCATGGTCCAGGAAGCACTCACCGCATCTGAAATACTAAAGTAGGACACTACATGACATTATAATTTCTTTTTCACGGGAGAGAGCTCTGAGTAAACAGCACACATGTTGCTGTAGGATGAAGGGCTGTTTTTTTGTGTCGCACTTGTTGAGTGAACACTCAACACTGACCCCCACCAGCTTGCTAACACTAGATGGTTAGTCCCTTAAACTCAACTATTCATCTTAAATGAATTCTCCACAGTTTTCAACCCAATCTCTAAGTGGCCCATCTGCAGCATGGAGATGATTTCCACAGACAGTCGTTTCAATGTGTTTCCCTGAGCAGGAAAAAAACTGGTGACTTGAAATACACTTTGGGCAGTTGCTAAATTCTGTCAGCAAATGTTTACTCAAGGCTTTTCACAACACTTTCATGAGCTCTTCAGGGAGAGGTGTTTGGGAATTCATCTGTAAAACTGTACAATTCATTCTTTTCACAGATGTGTGTGTGGATACCAGGAAGAACCTTGAAGAACACAAGTTTTCTTTGGTTCTGTGTTTCTCCAGTGTTTAAAAAGTGAATAAAAATGGATAAGAACAGCTTTGGGAAAGATGAACTCATGTCTATCTTACCTTCCGATCTGTACAGTCAGTGTAATGGTTAAATTAGCAAAAAAATAGAAAAGCCTTAGCCTTGGACTTGAAGTTCACACTTGAGGTTCTTCTTAGTTTAGTCAAATGGTATCTTGTATACTTTAAAACATATTTAGCTCTGTAGTGGCAAAAATGATAAAATATATTTTTAAGCACTGTCTGAGACTCTTTCCTTCACATACCATCATTACATTTTTCCCATCAGGTATAGACAGCTGCACTGTTAGGTTTGCATTCATGATCAGAGGACAAACACTTTGATATCTGCACCACTCACTTCTATGAAAAAATATATATGATGTTAAACAAACAAAGTAGTCTGACTGTGAGTTCAAACCCCAAAAACTGGGAGCCCAAGAGGGTGAAATGATGTCATTATGTAATGAAAAAATTCCTAGCTTGTGTAAAAATTGGGAAAATGTTATATTTGATTGATGTAATTAGGAAAGCTTTTGATTAAACTAAGAAGTTGAATTAAGTCAAATAAATGAGTGCCATTCAAATGCCTTCCAATTTTAAGTTTTTTTTTACAATGTGGTAGACAGTCCAGTATCTCAAATATTTATTTACAAAATTAAGCAACTATCCAGTAACTTCCAATATATATTTGCATCAAAGGGTTTCACAAATTGCACAGATCAATGCATCAAAATAATTCTCCAGCAATTTCTCTGAATATTCAACAGCCATTGTTAAACTGTGTAATGTATGTTCTTCACTTGAGAGGTTAGGTTCTGCCTGCAGACCTCTTTCTTCCCTCTCTGGGGCCAGGTTGCATGCTGGGAGGTTGTGCAAGTTCCCATTCGGTGTACACATGCTCCGGTGAGGTACCTCAGCCAAAACAAGCAGGTGTCTGCTGATCCCAAGGCTCCCTTCTACTCCTGCCAGGGATCCCTTTGCATTCATGTGCTTTTATAATTAGGGAAATGGTCGCAGTTCTGAGCTGAGGCCTAGCAGCTGTGCTTTCTTCTTCTTCATCATCATCGTCTTCTCTCTTTCTCTCTCCCTCTGCCTCCCTGTTCTTGGTTTTCACTCTCTTTTCTTCTCTCTCCCTCTCTTTCTCCCACATGTGGGTCAGCGAGCATGGCCTTTTCAGTGTGGCATGAGGCCCATGGGAAGTTGTTGTCCTGTTCAATACCTGACTCTCAGATTGATCGACTCACACTGAATGACCCTTCCGCTCACAGAAAGACCAGGGTCAATGTGAGAAGTGTGAAAACCATATCACAGCTCAGATAATCCATTTTAGTGGCAATTATGAAGAAAAATGGGACACATTTCATTGTAAATGCTGTGCAGATGATCATCATCTTTATCTTACCTTGAACTAAAACTATTAACTTAATCTAGTAATTCATATGTTAGCCTTTAAAATGTCCATAGTATGCATTTTTTTGTATATGTTTTCTCTTAAATTTCAATGGTATGTGTCCATTTATGTAGTAAAACAGCCATAACTGATTTTACTTGGCCATTTTCCAACCTCTCTTAATGATCAAAAGAAAAATAAGTATCCCCAAAATGGTATAATTACAGGAGAGAGCAAAATCTTTCTTTAATTTCATTGTAAGTCTTTATTTAATTAAAAATTAAATTCGAAATATATTTTGGAGCATTTCAGCTTTTTCACCAATCATGAAAATATATCACAGTATAAAGAAACTCAATGATGGGGGGCTTTATTCCACTCTAGCCTATGCCTGGCATTAGGTCCATATTTATATGCTCCAAAGAGTCTTATTCTATTGGCAGTACTTCTTTACAGAAACTAGACACTATGTGTGTACATTTGAACATCTGTGTCAGCATTGGGTACAGAATGGGTGAAGTAGCTGAATGCCTTCACCAGAAGAGATGTCCAAAAATATTTGAAGAAATAGTGTATATATAATCACAATGTGTGTGTGTATGTGTGTGTGTTTCCTTTTTATTATTCATCTGTAAGACTAATAACATTAAATCTAGAGTTCATAGGGGTTGACAGTTATTCAGTGTCCTTCCACAAGAGGGAAACATATTCAAGGGAGTACAGTAGAGAGTCCTCACACCGCCCAGCTGACTGCTCTGGACTTGTTTGTTCTATGGCAGAAAGCTTAGCTATGCTTTAGCGGCCTAAATCATTGCTACACATCAGGATCTGTAGGACTGATGAGTTGTGATGATGTTAAAAAGCAAAAAACAAATGTTCTGAAAGTTGCTTTTCATACAAATAAGCACATATGCAGTCATACACACTCTCTCGCACACAAACACACACACACACACACATACATAGAGACATGTTTGTTCATGCTGTGGGACGCTGTGTTTTCAGAGGAACAGCAGGAGAGATGGGGAGGAAGAGTGAGAGGGGGGACAGAGCTTGTGGATGTGAGGGTCTGCAGATCTGGTGACCACATGTCCCTGCTTTTTGCTCTTTTGCTCCATGCACAGTTATTGCTGGGTTGGGTTTCATGCTAAACATCCACATAGGGGCTGAAAATAAACCCTGTGAAAAGCCGGGGGGAGAGAAAGGGCGGTGAGGACGGGAGCAAGACTGAAGACCCTCCGACCCCCCGGACCTCATAATTCATCTGATATCACCCCCCTACACACATATACACATAGGCATGCAAACATAAACACATGGCTGGAGGAACATGAACACCTCACAAACACAAATGCAGTGTTAAGACTGGCCTGTGTTCAGTAATTGATGACTTGTTTTACTATTTTGTGTTCAGGTGAGCTTTGCAAATGAAGAATGAAGCATGAAGTTTACACTCCAGTTGCGTCAGTATTACTGGTTTTGTCAATAGTAAACAGGCTTTGTAAACAGGTTTTAATACTGCGGCAAATATTATTTGGAAATCATCACTTTTCAGCCTTAATTACAGAAAGTATGTCCTTGCTGAAAAAAAAAACAATACAGACCTTAGGAAAACGCTGTTTCCATCAAGTAATGAGACTATAACAGCAATTGACTTAGCCTTTACTATTAGAGACCACTTGATGATTCAATGGTTACCATTAGAAAACTATTGGATGAGTCAGACTCAATTTGTGGCATTTTTTTTCTGACATCAAGTCATTAGAAAGCAATTAAATACCTTTACTAAGCTTTAAACAACATAAATAAACAAGGGATATTTCAAGGTTTCTATTTAAACAGTAATTTTATTTTCATCTACATTTGTAGCAATTGATGTGTTCTACATGCTGACGATGCAGTATCATCTACTAGTGCCTGAATTCTGTTATATTTTCAGCAGGTAGTAGTAGACATAAAGAGGCAGTTAATTAGTTTCTAACACTGTGTCCTTCGCCCAAAAAAGAAGAAACTAATCTTTTAACTGAGAAGGAGAAGAGAACCACATCAAACACTGCACACATATGAATCTGTCAGCAATGAAGAGCTATCACTACAGTAGCAACTCACAGCCTGAGGGAGGCCTGTCAATTGACTCATAAAAGGCTTTACCTGCCCAGAAAGAGCACAGAACTGCTAAAAGCCTCTACTCTGTAACACATTGCAATGAGAGAGAGAGAGAGAACAGACATAACAAGAAATAGACTATAAAAAGCCTTTAAAAAGTCTGACGTGTGAATATTGGCTAATCCACAGCCTTAGCAAAACTACATTGCATCTGTTTGACTTTTACACTGAACTTATCAGCATAAAGTCACATTTCTCACCTTTCTTCATTTTCTCCCCACTTCGTATATGGAAGATACAATGCTAACCTATTCTGAAGGTTTTGTGCTAAAACACTATACAGTGCCCTTGCAAAAGTATTCACCTTTTTATTCATTTTGTTACATTACAACCAGTATTTTGTTTGTAAAAAATTACAAAAATGTAATTTTTATCTGAATTGTATGTGATGCATCTGTAAAATCAGAAGAAAAAAATTTATATATAGAAATTTGAAAAAAAAAAAAAACCTCAAAGTTGCCATGTGCATATGTATTCACCCTCTTTGCTATGAAGCCAGGAAAACATTCTGGTGCAACCAACATCAGAAATCGCATGCCTAGTGAAATGAACTGATGATGCAATCTAAGTGTCACATGATCTGTCAGTATGTACACACCTTTTCTAAAAGGCCCCAGAGGCTGCAACACAATTTTAAGCAAGAGGCACCACTAAGCAAACAATACCATGAAGACCAATGAGATTTCCAAAACAAGTCAGGGACAAAGTTGTTGAGAAGTACAAGTCAGGGTAGGGTTATAAAAAAGATATCAAAATCTCTATTGATCCCCCGGAGCATCATTAAATCCATTATCATCAAATGGAAATAACATGGTACCACAGCAAACCTGCCAAGAATGGGCCGCCCACCAAAACTGTCAGACCAGGCAAGGAGGGCATTAATTAGAGAGACAAGACCAAAGGAAACCCTGAAGGAGCTGCAGAGTTCCCAAGCAGAGACTGGTGTATCTGTCCATACAACCACAATGAGCTGTATACTCCATAGAGCTGGGCTTTATAGAAGAGTGGCAAGAAAAAGTCTGTACTGACAGACAAAAATAGGAAAACTTATTTTGAGATTGCCAAAAGGCATTTGGGAGACTCTTCAAATGTATTGAGAAAGGTGCTCTTGTCAGATGAGATCAAAACTGAACTTTTCGGCCACCAAGGAAAACACAATGTCTGGCGCAATACCAACACATCATCCCAAGAACACCATCCCCACAGAGAAACATGGTGGTGGCAGCATCATGCTGTGAGGATGTTTTTCAGTAGCAGGGACTGGGAAACTGGTCCAAGTCAATTGGAAGATGGATGGTGCTAAATACAGAGATATTCTTGAGCAAAACCTGTTTCGATCTGTCAGTAATTTGAGACTGGGACAGAGGTTTAACTTCCAACAGGGCATTGAGGGCAATACTCAAGTGGTTTAAAGGGAAACATGTAAATGTATTGGATTGGCCTAGTCAAAGCCCAGACATTAATTCAGTTGAGACAAGTCTGTGGTCACTGTTCACCAGTGAAAACCATGAAACTAGAAGGAGCTGGAGCAGTTTTGCCTGGAAGAATGGACAAAAATCACAGTGGTAAGATGTGGCAAGCTCATAGAGACTTATCCAAAGTGACTTGCAACTGTAATAGCTGCAAAAGGTGGCTCTACAAAGTTTAGAGGATGACTAATTATGCACAATGAAGTTTTCTGTTATTTTGTCCTATTTGTTGTTTGCTTCACAATAAAACATCCAATGCTCAAAGTTGTAGGCATGTTCTGTAAATAAAATGATGCAAACCCTCAAATAAGCCATTTTAATTGCAGGTTGTGATGTAGCAAAATACAAAAAAAAAATGCCAAGGGGGGTGAATACTTTTACAAGTCACTGTATATCAGGGTCATATATCAGCCTAATCAGCCTACAGAAGTTTAGTGCAGCCCATTTGTACAGAAGTGTTTCAGGCTGAAAGAGTGTTTGAGGCTGCTTTTTGAATAAACCATATTACAGGTCGGCCAATCAGAACAGAGGTCACATACATCAGCCTAAGGGGGCAGAGGTCATGCAACTTGTTTTTTGTAGAACAAGCTGCCTTTCTTCTATTGTTTTCAAAGGGAGAGACACACTTTGCATGCTGCCTTTGCATGATGGCCACCCAAAGTTGAAAGCAGTTCAAGTCAAAGTGGTTAAGGTGCCTACAACATGAGCTTTTTTTTGCAATGCTGACCATTCAGATCAAAGGGAAGGTGGGACATTCAGTAACAGATGCTGTTACCGAGGACTATGAAGTGTACTCTGAGTACTCTGTGATTTCACAGACTAAATTAAGCGAGACGTAAACTAAAACAGCTTTTCTGTTGTTTAGTCTGATTTTGCTAGTAGCACGACTCTGGTTGGTTAATAATAGATTACTTTGTAAAAGGTCAATGGTCAGAGCTTTCTGCCTGTACATATTGAGTGACAGCTATTGTTGCCTAGAAACAGTGAGACACAATTAGCAACACTCAAAAATACACCATGTCAATATACTATACAATATGTCTCACGGTGTCTGCATTCAGCAAAAAACATAGCATTAACCCCCCTTGAAGGCAAGGCAAGTTAATTTGCATAGTACCTTTTATACACAATGACAGTTCAAACTGCTTTACATGTAGACAAATACAAGCAAAAACAAAAATATATACCTGAGAAAAAGATAGTGTTTTAAAAATAATAAAAACAAAACATTTCCTTATAAAACATTTATAATAAAAGAAGTTTAATATGAGGTAGTGCAATAAAATTTGATTAAAGCATAAAACAATTTTACAATAAAGGAAAAATGAGCTTATTAAGGCTGAAGTGCAGTAAAATAAAGTATACAATCCAGAATTAATCGCAGATACAATCATAGCCTCGATTTAAATGTTTCTACATTTGGGGTGAATCTAAGACTTTCTGGTAGTCCGTTCCAGTTATGTACAACATAGGCCTTCAAACATTAACAGAAAAAAAGAACCGCACACCTGCTTGTTGTTGTTCATGGTAGAATAGCTTCATTTTGTCTTAATTTATGTTCACTTTTACAATCTGTTTTAACATTTCTAATATTTAAAATGCTTCACTGAGCATGTTTGAGTTATAGAAATAAAAAATAAATGTAAAAAATATATGATCTGACAAAAATAACTGTGCTGAACTGTGCTGAACCGCAAGGAAGAAAATATAATGGCAATGGAATAGGAGCCCTTTAAGACTGAGAACATGCTGAAATGGTCATAGGACCTTTTTGTGTGTGTTCATCTGTGTGTATGTATGTATGTATGTGTATTTTGGCCACTACGTGTGAGTATGTGTATGTAAGGTACTGGGCCACTATGGGGTAATGAACCTGTCTGTCTCATGTCAGGCAGCTGTCAGAGGCACATCTAGCCCCATCAATATTGTCCGTATGCCTGGACCGAACACACATGTTTTGATTACTGACGGGTATGTCAGGAGTCAAGTAGAACCTCTTAAAATGTGGCCTGGAGGTCAGAGGTCACCCACTAATGAGTAAAAGCTTTTTCTTTTGGAGCAATGGGCTTGGGAGGGGTGTATAGGAGGGGGGGAGGAAATGGCCCTCTGCGTGGGGTGTGAGGGATGAGAGGGGGGTACCCACAGTCCAAAGAATGTGCAATGGGACCACCTTTGGCAGGAGGGGCTGAGGTAGGCACAGGAATGAGGCTGCGGCTGAAATCATTTCTTACTCTTGATTACTATTGTGCTGCACTTGTTTGTCTAATCAGTGGCAAAAGTACATCAATCAAGTAATTCAAATCTACTCTCATCAACCTCAACCACCCGTCATCAGTATACACCAGCCACAGCAAACCAACATTGCTAACTTAAGCTATTGTGAGTTGCTTGAGGCTGAAATTGGTTTGCATTTGCAGCTGAAGTTTTTGAAAAGTGAAGAAGATGAGGATCAGGGACAGTGACTAAACTACATGTAATTCTCAGTTCATGATTGCAGTTACTTACATCAGTCACCATTCAGTTCTGCTGTATGGTGCACAGCAGGCAGTAAATGCATTACGGTCTTTGTTTATAACTGTACAGAGCAGCAGTTTCATTTAATAGTCTACCTAATCGTTTGAGTGGCTCAGCCCTATTGTTAACAGCAATAACAAGAACAAAACAACACATTTTACTTATATAGCACTGTTACCACACTCAATATATGTGAGCTTCATTCATATATATAATGTTTTAATAATAATAATAATAATAATAATAATAATAATAATAATAATAATAATAATATATTATTATTATTATTATTATTATTATTATTATTATTATTATTAAGGTTGATTTGCAGATTAGATCAATGAACATGTATAGATGATAAAACAAAAATTGGAAAGATATTATCAGATAGTAGACATATCAAAAATCCTATATACTAAATAAAAGACAACAATATATCAAGTCCATTTTTTGTCAAGTACCGAAATGGTCAAAATGGACAAAAATATTGACAAAATGGACTTTACATTTCTGTTTAATATAACAGGCAGAATATTATTCATTAATTATTAATTTCTATTTTATTATTATTTTAATATAAAAAAAAATTCTATTTTTCTATTCTATATTATTAAGATCTATCCATGTACCGTGAAGAGTAGTTTGGACTCTAACCTGTCTGTACTAGTTGAGATAATTCTCTTAATAGAAACAAAGCACTGTTGTACATCACTCTGGATAAGAGCGTCTGCCAAATGTCGTACATGTAGAAATGTAAACAGGACACATACAGTCAGTGAAAGCACTTTTGAAAGCTATTTGAGTGTTAATAGTGTCCCTGAATATGAGTCTGCTTAACATGAATGAGTGAATGAATGAATGAATATGTTAGAAGTCAGGTCTATGTAGTGCACAAATATAAGCTATGTAGTGCTACATAGACATAACATCTGAAACTGAGAAATATAGATTTAATCAAATATTGTTTTATACTCTGTAAATTGACTGAGGCCTAGTCCACACGTAGCCGGGTATTTATAAAAACAAATATCTCCCCTACATCGTTTTCAAAAATAATATCATACACACGAGATCGTTTTAAGATTAGTTTTCATCCACATGAATCCGCATAAATACGCCGTAGAGTGTTGTCATAAAGACGCCAAGCGCATAGATGGCAGTGTAACACAAAGCTAACGCCCATGTCAGCCAATCAGAATCATTCAAAACAACAGTAAGTAACAAAAAACTTCTCCTTTGCTCCTCCACGTATTGGAGAAGCTGAACTTGTAAAAACAAACACGCAAAGAGTGTTTGAATTAACATAAAAATGAAAAATTATTTGCTGGCGTTCATCCTTCCACAGCAAGGCAGTCAATTACAGTGGTCGCGCATATGACATCACGGCATCATTTGTCGCAGATTGTGATGTTCTGGACTCTAAAACGCCGTTTTCACATGTACACATGCAAATGCAAAAACTGAGTTTTTCAAAATCTCCACTTTGGCCGGAGTTTTCATAATCATTCGTTTTTGGTGTAAAACTGCGTTTGCATGTGGATGAAAGGCCCAAACGCATAAAAATATTCAAATAACCAGCTACGTGTGGACAAGGCCTGAATTTCAAAGGAAAATGTAATAGTGACAGGGATTCATATCAGTCACAGTCAAAAGGTCAGTGCTAAGAAGAAGAGAAATAAAGCAGTGATGAGTAGTCAGGTGACTTTAAAAACGTTAACCACAGAACAGCTATAACCAAATTCTCTCATCACAAGAAAGAAGTTCAATCCATTATTCACAGTCTGGATAAAGATGCTAACAGCTAAATGCTAGAGACGCTTGGATGACTTTAAATGTTTTTCTCAGTCTACCAGTGGCTGTACTGTCAGAAACGTAGCACATGCAGAACAAGTTTACTGTATTGCCATCATGTGACTCTATCTCTCATCTACTGCAGCAGCTCCTCATAGTGAGGGTTGCTGGTCTATACTGAAATCTCAATTTCATGTTCTCTTGATTTAATCACACCTAATTACATTTTCTCTCTCTCTCTCTCTCTGTCCCTCTCCCCCCCCTCTCTCTCTGTCCCTCTCCTTCTCCCTCTCTCTCTCTCTCTCTCTCTCTCTCTCTCTCTCTCTCTCTCTCATTTTGTGAATTTGTTATTTTCTTATTTGCTGTCTATCAAAGCTTCAAAATCTTTTTCTCTCTTTGCCACTTTGCGTCTCTTTCTTTCCATGTTTCTCTCTGTTTCAGCAAAATGCTTGTCTGCTCGCCTCTCTCTCTCTCTCTCTCTCTCTCTCTCTCCTTTCCTCTCAGACACTTTGACCCTGACATACTGAAATTGATTCACAAGAAGCTCCCAGTGCTCCTCTGCTCTGTCTTGGTGGGTCTGAGGCAGTATATTACAGTGGCTGGGGAGAGAGAGAAGAAAGCGTCTCTTGTGTTGAGGAGTTAACCTTTAGTGCTGCATCTATGCCGAGCACTCTGAGACTTGCTTTGTTCCCCAGTGTCTGGTCTTGGCTTGCCAGATCTTTCTAGGCCTGACTGAAGCCCTGCTGACCATCTCTCTGATGCACATCATGACAGTTCATCCAGATATTCAGTCACCAGGTACATAAACTCGTATTAAAACAGGGTGACAAATGCAATCAAGAAGAGTTCTTCAGAACGATCACATACAGACCCATTGAAATCCTGTTTTTGTGGGTTTTATGAGCTGGAAGCCCAAATTATGTGAAAATAAACACATAAATACTTGAAATCGTTTAAATTGTGGATTTGTGAATCTATAATCTATGAAAGTTTAACGTTTTGAATGGAATTCTGGAAATGAATCAACTTTTCCATGATATTCACATTTTTTGGAAGCTGTATAAGTGAGCCCTTTGTCTAAAGAGCCTTTCGATGGATAGAAAATAAGGTGTATGCACATGAAGATGGTGTTTGAAGAAGCATAAGAGTTAATAAAGTCAATAAATACCAATGATGCATTTTTCTTTGACTAGTACATCCAAGCTTGTTAGGAACCTTTATTTTTAGAGTGTAGAAATGTGACATGCTGAGCACACTACTGTGACACTACCGTTAACTGCTAAAATTTACTCATTAGAGTACCTTTAAAGTGTAAGACTGTAGTTGTTAGCTAGGCTGGAGGATAGACTTCAGTAGTGTATGAGAAAGATACTCTCCATTGGAGGTGCTTTGATGAGGCTCTAGTTTTCACGCCCACGTGTGCAGGCCAGCTCACTGCTATTCAGAGGTGAATATACCCTTTTCATGCGGCAGCTAATTGGCAACGGAAGGGCATAAAGTTACAACAACAGGAAGCAGTTCTCTCCACAGTCTCAGTATTGCACCTGACCCTCAAACCCATGTTTCCTCGAGCAGAGGCCAGCTTCCAGCCGAGCACAGAAAAACTCTGACATTCAAGCCGCTAGTGTAAAAATCACTTTTTCTAAACCCTGTGGGACATACAAACGATCTCTTTTCATTTACATGCCCCCCTCTCCCCCCCCCCTCCCCGCTCCTCATCTTCTGAAGGAGGGAAATGTCAGATGCATTTTTGAAAATAAACACAGTACCTGTGTAGAACATCAAGGGATTTCCTTTTGCTTTGCTAATACAATGAACAAGCAGAGGACACCGGACATTTCCAAAGACAAATACCTGCATAGATTCTCATGACAGCAGGATGCAGCAATGGAGGTGGTCTTTGTGTGTGAGCATGCTGTGTGTGTGTGAGCATGTTACCTGTGTGTGGGAGGCTTCAGGTGTTTCAGATTTTCATCAGGTCTATTATCCTCAGGACACTGTCACAGTTTTCTTCTTCTTCTTCTTCTTCTTCTTCTTCTTCTTCTTCT